>JARJDV010001487.1:0-10527 GCA_030264675.1 Anaulacaspis nigra | reverse complement strand
TTCCAATTGAAAATTTAAAAACGGTCATTTGACCGGTCCCGGTAGGAATAGTGTTAAATATGAATTTGTTCATCATGAAACTAAAAATCATTTGGACTTAAGTCTATTTGGTTACTAAAAAGTGCTACCAAAGTTTTAACCCTTAAAAGTTTTCTGCTCAGTTCAGTTTACTCTTTTAGCAATTCGCACTTGCTCGGAAGAGCATGTTCATCTTATGCCAAGCATCCAGAGATCAAGTGAGTTGAAATCCTGAAAACTCCTGAAATCTTCCGCTTTCCAGCATGGGGTTTAACAACCCTTCTAGCCTCTCTGCTTTTGCTCTTACCAATCTTTGACTTTTAATTTTCGTCTATACATTTTTTATGCGAAATATATTATTATAGTGCTAAAGAACGTGAATTATTTATTCGTTGATTTACATCCTCCCTTATTGTGCTTTTTCATTCGCACGGAAAAGGCATCAGCATAACGAATGCATATTTATATGAGCTGTGAATTCTGTCGCTTGATACACGTTTGCCACGTGCGCAACGTGCAATGAGAACAAGAAGCGACAAGCAAGTAGTGATACTCGGGCGCGTAGAAATTCGTTGCAAATGAACTCGAGCATGTCATAGCTATTTATGCCTTCGTTCGCACCGAGTGTACACAAACAGCATCCGTGATTTATGAAGACGATTACGCGTGAATAACGCGATGCATTCATAATTGTGCCAACACTAGGTGCATGCGCGCAAGAAGCGAAGTGCACGGCGAGTGCGCTGCACATACTAGAAAACTGACAACGTTGGCACTTGTTAAATGAGCGTTTTACGTGTTATAAATTCAAATTGTCCGCCGGCGCGCCGTTGGAGGCGGCTGCACTGCGTCGCGTCGACGATGCTATCGCATTTCGCCGTCTCCTGACGACGGCGGCGGCCACGACGCACGTTTCGCCGGCCACTATACGCCAGCGACGTGACTTTGTTAACACTTGCTTTTCATAATTTCGTGCACATTATATTTCCATTTGAAGCGAACGGATTTGTGCAAAAATAGCGCCGGCCTACGATGAATTTATTTCCACTCATTTTTCCCGATTAATTCGCCAACTTCTAAAGCTACAGAGGGTTGCGGTGAATTGATGCTTAAAGAGATAATTGAACGCGAGATAAAGGCTTGGTCAACAAGACATTTTACCACCAAACTTTGCGTGTTGTCTCATTCGCCGCAGCGTAAAAGCGACAATTAATTATTCAGTAATTGTGTGTGTTTGTTGCAGTTGCGTGCGCTCGGACTACATTAAGCTCTTCCTACACTTGGACGGCGGCGAAGTGAACGAGTACACTCCGTGGGCGGCGCTGCTGTGTGGCGGTTTGGCCGACATACCAAACGTTCTCTATTCATCCGGTCCCGGTCTCGTTCTCGAGTTTCATTCTGGCGCTCGTTCCACGAATTCGACAGGATTTTCAGGCACTTTTCGATTCATCGATAAACGTAAGCATTTACTTTTTAATATGAAATATTCTTTTGGCCTAACGATATTCAGAATATTCGTGAATTTCTGTAATGAGAGTGGAGAATGTTGATATGCAGGAAGGCAAGATTGCCAACATAGAACGGGGATTCCGTTTGTATGCTAGAAGACTGGCGGAAATGCGCGCCAACATCCGCAAAACGCATTCGGGCGCGCAATGCATGTAAAACGCCCTTTTCGAAAGTGTATGTTTGCTGTGTGTGTATCGTTGCATTGCGGCAACGGCTGTGGCATAGAATGCCATTGAGAAGCGCTTTCAACAGCGCCAGTTTTACGCCATTCGCGCCAAAGCGAGGCGCGCATGTATTATGCGAAGGGCGCCGAGTGCAAATGCATCCAGCTCGCGCGCGCGTTTTCATTCCAAAGTCCTTTTGAATTGGCCCCCGACGCCGTCGCCAGCGTCGTCGTCCTTGCCAGCCGTGGTGTTTCTGATTGCTCCTTCTCATTCAGCCGGTGCAACCGCATTATTCAGGCATTCTCCGCCGCCCCCGCAGAAACACTTATTGTAAATGCGCAACTTTCTGCAACGCAGCAACTCAAACATAATTACGCGATGAATAGCGCACGATTGTATCCTCAAAATCCGCGACGCGCCCGCGTTATTAATTTACTCTGTGCAACTCATTTGCTGCAAATTCCACGCGACGTTTTCGCGTCTTTTACAACATAAATGAAGACGTTTTCAGTAGTCATATCAACTTATTAATTAGCAAGTGTATTACGCAATTATTTACGAGTTGAACTTGGTCAATATTTATTTGCACTCTATTGCAATAGGGTTATTTACATAAACAAAAAACAAATCGTATTCATGCGCTGCATAAGGTAAATGTTGTGAATGCGCAATGAAGCAATCTCGTTGAGAACGTCATAATATTCCATAATGGTACATTAAATATAACAGAAGAAGAAGGGGTTAACGTGCACTGTACATGCACTTTGTGTGTTGTCTGATACGAAAATGCATTGCGCATTGCACACCAAGCCACAACTTGCAAAAGTTGTTTGTAAAGTTGAATAAGGTATGTGTGCACGTACGTGCATGTTAAACTTGGTAATTCAATATCACTCAGCTTCACTTATGTACCCTACGCGTAGATGTTGTTATACACCCCCGTTCTCTTTTGAGGCGGCAATGCGTTTAAACTTAGTTGGCGAAACGCTTCCTTGAGCATACCAAGCAAAGAGTGTACAAAGTGTTATACTTGCTCTACTTTCTTCAAGTTTTCCAGCAAACAAACAAACAAACAAACGCATTAGAATTTGTTATTCTCATTAAAAACGTGGAAAATCAAAATCAGCGGACGCATAACAATTGTCGAGAGGGGTTGTAAAAGGTTGGAGGAATAATTATACAACTTTTGAACTGAGGGTTTTAGAAGAAATCCGAGAACATGAAATAGCAATTTATATCCCTCAAAGGATTCGAAAAGTAATTAGAATTTGTATAGGAATTGCATGCGCACAGGTTGAAATATTATTCATGCATTAAAATGCAATAGGATTCTATATAATACGCGTATTTTATTGAGATAAAGGACTATCCTCCAGTCTGTGAGAATTGTTGTATGTATGTTCTATTGGATGAACTTTTGTGCGGTTCCACGTTAACAAACCGAACAAGCACGGCGAACGTATTGTGCGATAATAATAGCCACGCAGTAAAACACACCAATGCAAAATAGAGAATGTTTACTGAATTGCATTGCATTGCATTGCATTGCCTTGCGTAATATCGCATCGGTCGCGCCGCAGTGGAATTGCATCTCTTTCAGTATTCCAGCTATCATCCCTTGCGCCAACCGCCCCTCAATGCGCTTGCATTTAATGCATGTATATTTGCGTGCACAGTTCTGCATTATTAAAATCGTAAACGTCGTGGAGCACATTTGTTACTTGTTTACGAGTGGCGGCGGTGGAGAGCGAGAGAGAGTGCACCGGAAATTGAATGCGTCGTATATATCTATATTATTGCCGCATTATATATATACGATCCGACTGAACAACTTTTTAATGCTTATACCATCCTGCCCCCAACAGCCACGAGAGTAGCTAAACCAGCACAATGCATTAACAACGAACCCTAACCGTGGTAATAGACTGCAATGTCATTTACACGTATTTATTTATTGTTACCACGTATTGACTATGGATTTGTCATAAAATTGTAATACATCTACTACTCAGTAAACAGCTTGCTATCGCTTTGTCTAGTTTACCATTATTATTAAATAACGCTACAGACGATAAAGAAATATAGTGAATATAGAAGTATTAGGAATTTGTACAAATATTTTCTTGAATATAAGAATATATTATACCTTCGATAATGTGCATCCCCAGAGATGAATGAAAATTCTTGAGAATGAAATGAAAATTGTTGAAATACTTGTAGGGTGCATGTTTATTAGATTAAATGTGAGGATTCACTTAAGAGTATTTAGCTACAAAAGGGATCTAATGATGGATCATGGGGGTAACACCTGATGAACACAGTAGTTTCCTGCCCTAGAAAAGTTGGTTACCATTGGACACTCTCGTGTATCGTGAGTCCTGTAATGTACGCATCCCTAATTAAAGAAACCTGATTCTATAGCTCGGTTATCCACCACCCTTATCATTCTCTCACCCTCGCACACTCCGGTATATCTAATATTATTTGAACACTCATGTCGAATTCAATTTTTCCTAGAATATTCTGAACCTAGGCGTGAACGAAGAATATTGTTTCAATTTCAAAGAATATTACATTTGTATTTTGATATTTTTGATGCGCACGATAGAAATTGGAATCGAAAGATATTCTCAATATTGATATTTACATCACGTCATTTTTTATTAAATTGCACTACAAACAAAGTAGTTACTTTGTTTACAATTGTCCGAGCAATCCTTTGAGAGCTGCATATTTAAATGAAACAAAATGATAATAAAAAGCAATTCATTTGCCTGTTAATGAATTGCCATTTAGTGCACCGGGAGAATAGAAGTAAAAAATCGGAAATAGAACACAACATTGTGTAAAGCGAGGGCTGGCTGGATGTTTAACGAGCATTTTAAATACCGAATGAGCAAAAAACGAGCAATACATCGCACACAATTCAACGTAAAATGCGATTAGTTCTGCACAATTTTCCCGTCTTTTGCGTCTTGAGCAAGCAGTTTGCGTTTGAGTTTTACATCCGCTTCTTGTCTTCGTTTTTTCGCGCCCACGTCGCACTTTTGCGCTTTTCTTCATTTTATACTTCAACTCGTGCTTGCCATGCGCGCGAAGAAGACTCGCCGAGTAATTTTTACATCTAACGAACTGGACGTAACTGTACGTAAACTTGAACGAAAAAACTTTGCAAATTATTCCACGGTTCGATAATTTTCGAAGCAACTTTGCGGATTCAAAATTAATTAGATTACTTTTACTTTAATTAATTTTTCTCTCACATCCTCTTCAAACTTATTTATTTATTCACCTGCAAGCAGCAAATATTTAGCAACAAATAACCCTCATAACTTTTTACATCTAAATTCCCTTTTTTGCTTGTTTTGTATTATATTGAGGAGAAACAAATATTTTTTTAATAATTTCTGGTTGCACGATTGGGCATTGATATTCTATCGGTTTCCAGCGCTTGAATCAAATAAACTTTGCACTTTAGCAATATGTGCCGCATTTTACCAGCTTTTCCCACGCGTGTTTTCTGCACAGTTGTATTTTTTGGCTTTTCTTGGGGGCCGAGCGTTTCTAGTTTTCGCAAAACGCCAAAGCGTTTTCTGAACACGCCGCACAACATACACACTTATCAATGATTATAAAACGCATCACGTTCCTCGGGCAAGTGAAACTAATAAATTCTCACTCTTCGCGCCCTTTTGCGCGACCATCCATCGCTTGCGTCTGTATCCATGCGGACGTAATAAAAACGTTTCGTTGGCGGCGGCGGCGGCCGACAGTGGTGGCGGTTGTAGAAGCATAACGGAAACAACGCGGTAGAGCAGCAGTTGGACTAAAATAGCTTGTGTTACATGAGCTTGAATGCGCTATTCCCACAGCTATCACTCTTGCATTTCAGTAACCCTACGCGTAAAGAGCAAACTATGCTCAAGTTGTGCAATCGAATCGCAATGAACACCACTTGTCATCCATTTCTATCCCAGACCGAACGCAATAGAAATATTTTTATGTTTCGATATTTATTCGTCATTTGTTGCTCCAACCCTAAACCTCGAAAATGGGTTGTTTTAGGGGTTAAACTACCCTTAAAGTAAATATATACAATTGTGGTCGTGTTTGAACAAGAATGGAAGTATTTAATGTAAATCCATCGAGCGTAAATTCTGCGTAGCGCATAAACAACAATCCCAAATAGATTGTGTGTTTGTATTTTTCGCAAGACACACAACAGCAATAGCGCTGACGACTTTCCAATAGATTCAAATCCACTACATTCCGGAAATAAACGGACGAGGCTATTTCTCTTTGCTTTTTCCTTTCTTGGCGCAAACAGCGGCGCACGCGAAACGCTGAACCGTGCACAATGCATGCGGAACAGCTCATCCTGTCGATTTGGTTGTGTGCGGTGGGGTTGGAGGCGGCTGAGGGGCAATTCTGCGCTCATCCAACCATCCAAGCAAACATGCAAACAAACGCAACGATCTGATTCCCCCCCGAAATGTGCGCTCATAGGCAACTTTTTCCTCATTCACTGTAACAGGGTTCTGAGGGTTTGCGGGACGAGAGGGATACGCGGCCTGGCGCCTAACCAAACATTGAAAATTTAGGATAGCAATATGGACTTACGAGTACACATGATAGATTGCTAGTTTCACTATATCAATGTATTCCGAATATTATTTAAGCCTTTTGTGCCATAAAAGTTTTGCTAAAATTTTCCGCTAGATAACAAAATATCCCGAATATATTCATCGTCGTAATCGATTTCGAAATAGTAGCTTCCCGTTGCATTTGGGGGTGCATTATAACCAAATTCAATTCGGTCATTTTGATCACAACGTCCATTACGGAAATCCCTCCAGGAACTGCACCTAATTGCTTTGATATTTTTCAAAATTGACACGCTATAATACACGATTGATTTGTGATGGCTGCAATAAACTAGAAAGAATTTTATTAGGATTTAGTAGGTTGGGTTTAACTCACATGTATTAAGAAGATTCATCATATTCCCAAAACTATCTTCATCTCCTTCCTGGCAGCCGGGTTGTAATCTTTTACCACCATTCGGGTAGAAATCCACAGTGCCCAAGTCATCCCAATACCCTAAAACTCCGCCGTCCGTATGGACAATGTCGACAAATTCGGCATCCTTCCGTGTCAACTTGTACGCCTCCAAATTCTTTTCAAAGAGTGGCGCTGCCGGATCCAGGGCGCTGATGCGATAGATTCGTTCGCCGGTCAATTCGTACACGCGTCGTCCAACGCAACCCGATACTTGGCCCCCAAGGGAATGCCCAATCACGTGGATGTTTCGATGAGGCACATGAAACTCGTTGATTAATTTCGCAATAAAGTCGCCAACATAATTGCCTGAAAAATCCCTAGAACTTTGCACCAAACTCAAGCAAACACCCGGAATCTTTACCAACAATCCCGTATGAAGTGGCAGCCATGATGTACTGTTGTGAGGCAATGTCCGTGTAGTCGACCCGGAATACATTACACTCTTCCCTCTTGAGCAGCAGGCGCGACATGTCGATGTAGTACGTTTTATTTGCATTCTCCGTCCAGCCGTGTATGATAAACTTGATCGGCAGGCGGTCATTAAGCGTTGCTTTGCCTTCGTCGCTGCCACTTGTTGATAGATCCAACTTGCGGCTGCCGCCACGCGTATCCAGGTAAAATGCAGCCGGGGGTGGTTTGCCCGCTTGACATTTGACACCGCATATTGTTGTGGTCACGAGCCAAAGAAACAACCACAAACGAATGGCTTTATTCATGCTGCTTTTGTTCATTTCCTCTTTGGAATATTAAGGTTGAATCCTTCTCCAGACGTGCGTTTTTCACGGTTTCTTGGCGCGTTGGCTGGCAAACGTCTTCAGCTCGTTGGCCATTCCATAGTCGTATTTATGCGCCGTCAAATTGTCCTAACGCCCATTCGGCTCTTATCTAAATGGCAGTTTTATGTGCGGAATCGTTTATGCAAATTGCTTTTATAGAACATTAGAGTATGTATTGCTATATCCTTTTAGTTATGTGCTTCAATTTTTCCTTGTAAACTATTATGTATAATAATAAAAAATTATTGCACTTTTTACCATAGTGCTGTTACAATTGTGGTATGCAATAACAAGTTCTAGTGAGGGCCATAAAAGTGATTAATTCAATCATTTACGAATTTAAACGCGCACTAAAACCAATTAGACGCGTTTGCTTCATTTGTTTATTGCGGAACATTAAGGTACAACTACAAGAGCATATAAAGCGTTATCGGCAGTTTGTCTGCTCGAGTAGCAATTAAAATAACAATTTAAATTAACAATTTGTTCTACGTTATGGGTATGGCTCAAATGGTGGAGTAGAGAAGAAGAATTTGCCACGTGCATGTTGATTCACATTCTCACCGAATGTGATCACTTCGTTGCCTTGACATGCACCTTGCTCATAATTCTCCCAAGAGTCGCATTTTGTCGCTTGTATATTGTCACCATAAGCTCCGTGCCGGAGTAGCTGACGGGATGCCATAAAACTGCACAGACCTAAAATCATAAGGTGAGAAACAAGTTTAAACGATGTATAGGATCCTACCATCAATGTTGACTGGAATGCTCCATCCATCATTCTCGGGTATCTCCGGCATGACTAGAGCTGGTCCTATGTATTGGCATCCGGGTTGTGGAGAAGTACCACCATTGGGATAGAAATCAACATGACCCCCTGGACCTATCATACTAGCCCCAATGTCTGTATGGATGATTTCCACGAAATGGGCATCAGTCGGATCCAGTTTGTTCGCGGGTGCGACTAGGACACTCTCAAATCCAATTCGTGTTGGATTCAATGCAGTGATACGACCAATTTTCCTACCGAGCACCACATTCACACGTCCAGCGACCAAGCCGGCAACTTGAGCGGATAGAGAAAAGCCAATAAAGTGCATTTCTTCCACTCGGACTAGGTTCATAAGACCGATCAATTTGAAATAGCGCGTTATGCAGTTTGCTGTAAATATCAAAGTAAGTTTCATAGCTCCTCAACGTTAAACTGGGGTTCATGAGGTACTCACTCAAAGCCGGTAATCCAGCATGGGCAACAACAATACTTTCCGGTTGAATAAAGTCCACTGTCATTACAATGTTGCCCAATTCGATGTACCTCTGGATTAAAGCATGGTACGGTCCTGGTGTAATCAATGTGCCATTGTAACCATTAAAAAATACTTTCATCGGACGTCCTAATTGAAGATGATACGCATTCAGATGATTCACAGAACCGTTATATTCAGGCGAATAGAGAGTATAATGTGCTAGTGGTTCTCTTTTTACAAATGGTTGTCCATAAGCTGGAATTGAATATTTTGCAATGCATTTTGCTAGCAGGATTAGTTTTTGCTATAACTCACCATAATTTACCATGCATAGTGTGCATATCGCTAATAAAATTTGCAAGTTCGCCATTTCACGTCTAACGTCTTTACTATGAGAATACTTAACACTTACCGTACTAGTTGTATTGAAAACTGGGCGGTTTTATATATTTTTATCTGAAACTATCAACTATTTGTACATTTCCCAATAGGTCAAATAGAGACTTGTTGGCATAGGTTTCATTCAACTGGGACAATTTACCCATTGTGTTCCTTGTTCAAACTAAACAACTAGCGGAAATCTCTGAAACACAAAATTGCGTAATTGCCATTATTACCTGGAAAACAACAAACATCAGAATGCGGAGTTAATTAGTCTAATAAATACTTTATTATTCTAAATTTTAATTTGTGTTAAACAGTATTTATCTTTTAGTGGGAAGCTTTTAGCAGAATTCCGGATTTGCTTTGTTCGGATGCATGAATACATCCCACATTCGCACAAACCGCGGTGTGTATACTAACGCCATCACTAACGTGTGCTAGGCTTAACGATGCTGATTGCTTTGATAGATCAAATCAACTATTCATAGACACGCATTGACTATATTACTACATTTGCGTGTGTGCCTTTGTGTTGTCGTTATGAAAGATGTATGCACATCAAACCCACATACACCACGGTGTGAATGTGTGCTTATTACCAGGTCAACAGCGAAATTACGTTTGCTTTGACTATCTATTACCTCGATCAACAGTATCAATGATCCGCCACACTCTTTCTAATCACTATTATTACATCGTTAGCGAAGTTTAATCCCGCTTATGAACTAATTATTTAATGAATTCGCATTCAAAGTCAGAGTTTGCAATGAATTTTTCAGCTTGAACTGATTGAATCTCATAAACCAGAAACTAATTCAGCAACAATAAAGGATTCATCAATAGTCGTTGCGTATCAAGATTACGTCGCGCGTCGCGTCGCCTCTTCTATCATCCGCTCAAAGGGCTTTTGCTTTGCGTTGCTTTCGTATGTGAAGCATCGCATCGCATCGTATGAAAAGTACACATATGCTTTGTATGCTTTGCCACACTTTGACACCGTTCCTCCTGCGTTTATGTATCGTGTGGGTGCTTATCTTTATCAACACATTATCGTCTCGCTCTTTCTGCCGCATCGTCAGCGTCAACGTCTAATCCGTGCAAATATACGTTTACTACTGGAAATATTCAAACACCCACATACGCCGTACGCATTTGAATAGGTAGAGTACGTATAAGAGACGTGCACACGTATGAAAGAGATTTGAGTGCAGAGAATTCGATCAAGCAAACAAGCACGAGGTTTGCACTCGACGCCCTCGATGGATGCTTTCGTTAATAATTAACGCACGCCTCCTCCGATACGCAAACATTCAACAAATACAATGGCAAAATCGAATCGAAGTAATGAAAGAACGCGAAGAATAGCTA
>JARJDV010001483.1:0-13881 GCA_030264675.1 Anaulacaspis nigra | reverse complement strand
TTATATTTTCAGATTCATAATGATAGAATTTAAAAATATATATATTATTTAACGACGTTTTTCTCTTTTGGATCATTTTGGATCAAAGATGAGTCTAGGAGAAAAAGATAAAATATTCCATAATAAATTGGATTTAGAAATAATATTAAATAGTCGTAAATGTATGAAATCTGAAATATTTCACACGGTGGTTCCATTACGTTTCGTATAATTGTCGCGCAAGGTACTATGACATTTTCCATTTTCCACGGACGACCGCCTCCCATGTCTTGCAAGAATGGCACCAAGGCCTCGTTGCGAAGGCAGCCCGCAAGCAGGTCATTTATCATTATACAGCGATAGCAAATGTATTTTTTATGTTTTCCATTTAGCCACGCGACAATTCTATTCCGTACATTCGTCGTCGTTTTCTATTTGTGCGTCTATTTTTATCTTTTATCACCTTCTACATTTTTTTGCGCAGCCATCATCTGCGCCCACGATATTTTCATTGAATAAGACACATGAAGTGAACATTTTCATGAGATATTTCCTTTCAGTCCGCGTCGGCATGCCGTATTGCATTATGTACGTACATTCGCAGCCTTTCGTCTTCGTCTTCCCGGCTTGCTGCGCTGCTGCTTGTGCACATTTTACGTATTTCGAACATGACGTATGAAAATAGGAAATGTGCCATATGCGGACGGTGCAATTTTCGAAGTGCTTTTGTGGCTTGTGTTTTTTACATTCGCGCTGTACACCGACTTCCTGTTGCACATTGCGAGGAAAAATGAAATTTCCATTCACCCTCAAAATCATGTTGGACGTGCAAACTGTCATTTTCTCAAAATTGCCTAACACGTTTTGGTGGCCAATGAAATTTTCGAGTGGTGTTTTTCGAATTATGAGAGGACAAATATTTATTAACGCCAAAAATGATTTTCAACTAAAAAAAAATAAGCGAACAAACTCTCTTTTAAGCTGTTAATTGGTTTTCGACATTTGGAAAACAAATTATTGTGGCTCATGTTGATTTAAAGCATTTTCAATACATGCCGGATTCATCAACGAAATAATATAGTTGATTAAAAATTGATCAGATATTAAAGCGCGTTTTATACGAAGCAATTTGCATTTTATTTTGATTTCATTTATGCGCACCGTAAACAAAGTGCAAATGGCATTAAAACCGCCAGCACAACAACCAGCTACATTGCTACTAATACGATCTATACGCAAATAGTTTACACAAAATGTATGGCAAATACCATAATGATACGAGCGCGGCGCGAATTCCGAAACGAGTGCGAAACAATGCGCGAAAATGCAAAACGTTATAACTGTGCATGGTAATAACGACAATACAGCCACGCGAGTGTAACTATTCGCCTTCGAAATACATACACGGCTATATGCTGCCAGCCCCAACCGCCCCCGTTGTGTGTATGGGCGTGGGTGGCTACGCTAGCGGCGGTTTATTACAAAAGTTTAATTACACCACACGCGAGAAATGTTTAAACCAAAACCCGGCACACTTTACTCCCCCACGTGCCAGAGTCGACACTGGCGCCGCGGTGCGCCACACTTGCAATTAGCACATTGCGCGAAAACTGCATGCGCCATGCATAGAATGCGTACGCTGCTGCTACGTACGCCCCGTTTGCATAAGTAAATGTTTTGCATTGTAAATGAGTTTTTAATGCAATTTCCAACGTCTTTTTATGCATTTATGAATGCGGCCCTTGGCGCAAAACGGCGCAAATGCTAACTTGTAATGTTGCGCTGCGATGAAATTTCTTCATGAATGGCAAATGCAGTTATGCGACAAGCTAAGCGAAACTCTTTAGTTTACATGCGCCGCCAGTCTAAATAGCCGAGGACTTGGAGCACTTTCTATTCATTTGGTCATTCATTCGTTTTCGTCGGCTGCTGCGGGGGCGGCCGCGGCGGACGAGTGTGCGCGACGGACGACGAACAAAGTTAGGCATAAATTGAATAAATTCATTTGCGTCCGCTTGATAAACTATCCGGTTAAATAGCTAGAGTTTCCGTGCGTTCGACCGCACTCGAAAATTAACTCACTCGATCCGCAACTGCTCGCCGCCTCTTCGTCTCTCGCTCTACACACGCTTCTTCCTTGCCGCTCGCATACGATCACGATTTCTATGCATGTGGGATTCCATTGTACGCAAAATTATTTGCCATTCTATGCGCTGCACTTAACTGTACAGTTTTCAATTGTTATAAACAATGACTATCGACTGTAACTCCATAATTTATCGTACAAAGAGTTACTGTTTCAATGAATTACTGATATTGTGAAAGTTACTTCATTACAATGACGTACTAATTTCTAATTCTCTCTCTGGATGTTATTTAAAAATAACGAAATTTAGTTTTGGGGTTTTAAAGTAACAAACAATTTAATTAGATTTTGCGACTATTATACAATTAACCATTAGAATTCTCAGGGTTCATTTTGCTTCTTCCTTAATTTCTTGGAAGCAATTTCTCTGCAATACTAAGTAAGGTTAAACACATTTAACTATTTCACTTGAATATCACGTTTGGTATATTAATGCTACACTTTGCTCAGCGTAACGATTCGCTGCGAGATGAAATTACATTTTGGAGTCGCTTCATATACATTATTCGGTGTTTAGCATAACGTTGATGAATTCCAGAGCAAGCCGCAAATAAACAAACGCCATTCGGGCGCATGTGAATAATATACGATGGTGGGGCGGAATACGTTTCCGGGCGCACTTTGGAGGAGCGGCAGCCGCCCGTTTTTGGGTGCCCCGTTGAGTCGCGCGTTCGCTGGTCCGGAATGTCCCTCATGAGACCGCGCGCCAAAAACACGTATAAGAGGGTCGCCCGCTGCTGATGACGACGCCGCCGACGACGGCGATGGCGATGTTGATTATGTCGGTTACTGTTAAAGCAGCAACAACAGCGGCCGGCCGTTGGCGTGGATAAATTTAATTAATTAAATAATTAATGCGCAGACTCGTAATTTATTAACTCAGAGTGAGTCTGTGTCAATAACAGCGGAGTAATCGCGTAAATACTTTCGGGTCAATTTAGCACGCGGGGCAATTTAATCAACTCAAATTGAATTGCTGTTAACTTGTCATTCGCAGAAGCCAAACTTAATGTTACACAAATTCTATTCGAGTAGCATGCAAATATAATACAAGTTTTCATGTTATATTACTCTGCGCTACACTGTGGATAATTACTTTAATTGTCATACTATTTAAGTTTTAATAGTTTAGCCGCGTTTAAGCAACAAGGTAGGTTAAGTTATTGAGTGAAAACTTCCTAATTGAAACGTTTTATAAAAATGTCGTAAAATGATTGAAATTATCCAATTGAAAACTTTCTAAGTAGTGCAACGCATAAATTATGGTCGTAAAAGGCGAATAAATACAGAGCCATGCAAACATTATCGTGTTAAGCGAGTTAAGTTGCATAGCTTATCAGATGTAATTACTGAAATTATTACTATGGTGTGGTGGATATATGACTAAAAGTGTGCGGTACGTTTAGTAGGATGTTATCAATGCAATCGCGCACGTAGTATCACTCAATGGCGAGTTGTTCGGCTGGTTGGCTGGTTTCTCGTACAGTTGTGATTCGGTTTTCGCAAAAGTAGCGCGGCACATCTGCTTCGAACAGCTTCACTCTTTCGTACGCGAGTTTGGCGTGCGCGCATGCTGCTTTGCTTGAATGCATAAACGTGTGTGCATTGCCCGTCTGCCTCTGCCGCCGCCAGGCACGCCGATATATGTACATATGCTCGACTACGTGATCGGAAACGGAATATATTTTCTATATATATATTTTCGAACTGAACATCGTCAAGCGCTTAGAGCAAAACTACATAGCGTGCGCTCGCAGCTAGAAAACGCTCGTGAAACGCGCGTAATGTGATAATCCCAGTTATCCTTGTATAACACACTTGTTTATTGCTGCGAAGCGCACGCATAAAGAATCGGAACAAGCAATAAATTTTTTTCGCCATGCACAACTTTCAAACACGCGTTATCATATTTTTATCGTCCTTTTTGGCAAATTCGCTTTTTATTTCTCTATCGGCGCGCGCACATAAAACCAGATTGTTTTCGTCTTGTGCGGAAAAACTAGAGTTTGCTTTTCATAGTTTATAGCACGTTTTTTTTTGCATTTGCTTGGCGGATATGATCATTCGGTTTTACATTTACATTTTAATAGCGTTTATGAGTTTATAACTTTTTCAATTCACAAGTTCCGTCATATTTTAATGCGCTTTTTATCCGCATTTACTGCATCAAATATTTGTACATTAAACAATTTAACTTCATTTAAAGTCAATTCCGTTTACGGTCTTGGCTTTTTGTTGATTTTCTTCGGCGCTTGCGGTTTACTCACAGTCAAATAGTTCCACTTGAATGCCGAGCAAAATTTGATAAATTACCAAGAAATTGAAATTCTTGCCGGCTGCTCGTGCTACACACTTTACTACTGCAAATGCAAGAGGCTGCGCGAGTAAATATTTAAGAGATGAAAATTCATTAGTCGAATGCAAAATGGCGTTTTGCTCTTTGCGTTATCACATGGTGTTTGAGTAGGGTAGAAAATATTGTACAAATGAGATATCACAATGAAACATTTATCATTTAAATCCAAGCTTAAAGCACACAATAATGATTAAGGGTTCGGATTCGGTATTGCGAACACGCCCAACCAGTGAAACATAGCCGGGAAGCCGAAAAAATACATAAATTAGATGAATGCAATCAGCAAAATAGCATTTTTATGTCAGCTAAAGTATGAGCTGACACGCAACGTTGCCATTCATCATCGTTACGACTGCTTGAGCTTATGAACATATCACATTGCGCGCAAAAATACGCTGCAATTTTCATGTTTGCATAGATATAAATTCATTTTTAAAACTATTCAATGATGGGCGCAATGCAGATCATTTAGGCACACTGAATGGGCAAATCACATAAGCGTAAATAAATTACTATGTTAAATTGGGGGGTTTACGGTCTGTTGGTGAATATCTTATCTAGACTGACGGAAATACTGGGACCGGTGAGCTCCCACGTGCCGATCATTTGCACGGCAAATTCGAGAATGCGTCGAATCACCGAGATGCCAACTAACGTAAACGAATGCAACTTGGACGCTTTAGATACGACCAGGTTGTAAATGGCACGGAAAAGATCGAAATTATCGTTGATGAGCGCATGAATTCGCGCGCCCATTTCGCCTTTGAGCGCAAGGAACGACTCGACAATGCGAAGTATTTCCACGTGTGGTGATAGCAGCGAGGAAGCGGATGGCTTATTCACTTGGAAACTTAAACTGTTTCGACTTGGTGGTACGACCGCCTCTTCTTGAGGTTGCATTTGTTCCGGTTCGGGCATTGGCATCATCTCAACTTCTTCTTCTTCTACTGCCGCATTGTCTTCGATGAGGTTTTCGGATTCTTGGAGCAATGCCATGAGTTGTTGATAATCCATGTTGTCCACATCTATGCTTGCTGCATGTGCGGTAAAGCTACTCGCCTAGTGGATAGTTATTAGTTTAATTATTTAAACATTTCGAACTTTAACTTACTATGAGGAACAATGCGATTGCTGTGATGAAATTCATTCTGTTGTTTTAGTCGACGCTATTGATTTCGAAGTGATGTAATCGGTTTGGCAAAGATGGTTTTATAGCTGAAACTCTTGCTAATTGAATATGTCATTAAGGGAAGGAAGGCGTTGCATACGGGTAAAAGTTTTATTACGTGAAATTGGGAAATTCTTAATGAAAGCTCTCTCCTTCTTGTGCCGCCAGTGAAAGTTTTATCAAGATTACGATTAGCGCCGAAATCATATTTCAGTTCATTAGGCATTATTTCCCAATTATTTCTTGATTAACGTTGTTCCACAATTATTACATCTTTATTGATGTTTAACAGAGTCTTATGACTTAATTTACAATTTAGCGTAATGTATCATTTAATTGTATAACATTATCTTGATTAGATGAGCACTCGAAGAACGAGAAGAGAGCAAGTAGAGGAGCGTACGACGAATGTAATACAATTGCATTACACAAAGCGGATTTCGTCCTGCTTTAGCATGTAGAAAAATGCGCATTGTAGCCCCCACTCAGCTTTATTTCAATTGGTATCCTATATACGCAGATACAGAAGTGAACAGCGAAATTTCCCCGGAGATGTGTGGAAATTACGAAAGTTCGTCTTCGCAAATGCGAATGAAAACGCGAACGAACGAATCGTCGCGTGGCCGTGTCAGGATGAGTATGAGAATGAGTTGAAGAAGTTTTGAAGGCAAAGTTGAAACTGAAACCGAAACAAATCTGCCATTTCGTTGTGACACGAGCAGGGGGATCAAAGATCGCAACCGAGATCAACCATCCGTACGTACTACGCTACCTATATGAGGCGAGCATGTGTGTGCACACAAATGTTAAGACGTCTTTTCTTGACGCGCAAGAAATTGCCGAAGCGTTTCGATAGAACAAGACGACGACCGAGTTTCGGTGATCGCATCGACTGCTGATGTAATGTCCGCCCATTAGATTCGAATAGTTTTTCCCCCGTGCGTTCATTGCACCCAATTTCTTTTTCATCGTTTTCATTAATTTTTCATCTTTCGCCTCGAGCGCGCCAAGCGGCAGAGATGAGTGTGATGGAGAATATATCGATGTCAGGATGCAAAGCGGCGCGTGCGAATGAGACGAGTGGAAACGGGATGTGAAGCCATTGTGTAGGGGGCGCTTTTTATTTCGCTACCGGAAATTGCTACCCAATACCCGCCGAAGAGAGTGGCCTGATAACGAAAACGCATTTATGTTAGCTTCGCACAATGCGCAGCCGACGCGAATGGCTATAATACGTGTAATATAATGGAGGCACTCGCTGCCTACAATAAGCCAAGACGAAGATGCTTTTGCGTGCGTTACTATGAATGTGGCTACTAGCAACAGTTTTCACATTTCCTTCTTTTTTCTGTTTATCTAAGGGAATAACCGAGCGCTTTTTGTATGGCATTTTCTCATCTTGTATAGATATTGAATATCTAAAATTGCTTTTTGTTTTGGTAATAATGATGATTACGCAATCTTACAATATTTTCGCAATATAGGCAGTTATTACACATAATTGAGTAATTACCATAATAACTGGAGTTGCGTATATATATTTTTAAAATATTTTTTACTAGTTGATGGAAAATAGCTGAATTTTATGAATCTCCAAATATAATTCAAATCGGACCAATAGTTTAGATGTAACTTACCGTAAAAGTTGGCCAATTTTTTCCTTGATTAGGTTGTAATTTTTCAAGTTCATAGTCATTCTTCAATAAGAATTAGGTTTCTAATGATTTGAATATCTTTTCTTAAATATTATAATTTCAATTAGGAATTAATATTTAAAAATGTGGATTCTGGGTGGTTAAAAAATTTGAAATTGATTTCTACTACTGTGGGTCAAATTCACCGGGATATTACTCTAGTAGGTAGACAATTTAATTAAGAATTACGGCTGCTATATCGAATCTCGCCCAACACTCGCCAATTGAATGTTATGTCCGGTTGAAAATGAAATTTGGAGCATTTTTAATGAAATTTCGGTTTATCGCTTTGAACGACGCTTTTGATGGGTAATTGAATGAGACATGAAACATATTATAAAACAAAGAAGAATATAAAATCGATTCTGCCATTTGTCATAAAAATGAATATGCCACTCGCGGGATTATCCGTTCCAGAAATATTCAAATTACCATTCATCGGTATTAAGATAATAATCACGAAACCGAACGCATTACATAAATTGATATCCGAGTGTTCGAGGAAAATGGAAAATGATTTCGGTCGGCGAGGAGCGCATACTAATTTAATCATTTGCGAAATAATTTGGAAAGTTTGTTGGCGCCGCGAGTGCACGAGACGCATATCGGCAAAAATCTTGTAAGCGCAACCGCAGATCTTGGGTGTGTTTGTCGATGTGCGTGTCTAATAGAAATTGCGGAAAGCGGGCGAAAAGCTTATTATCGTTAACAGGCATATTTATCAAGCACTATCAGCGCGTGGAAATTAAATAGTTTCGTGTTTCCTTCCAGTTCAAATGTATTTCGCGTCGCGTGCTTACCTGCAGGCAGCCGCTGAATTCCTGCGAGACGCAGAGCACCGTACTGCCGCTGCCGGTAAACAGGAAAGCGAAAACTCGACGCTAAACGCTGCACCAGTTACACTAATAGTTGCTATATGTCTACAAGGTGTTCAAATCGTTTTGCATTAGCGTAAGTGACCCTCGCAGACGGCGAAAAACTATCTGCGCTCTGTTGATTAATTTTTGCGGAAAATTCAAGGCTTTTACGTTCTCACCGTATTAATTTCCGGATTGTGTGTTTGCAGACACTAAACTTGAACGGGGAAATATTTTATTGATAAAGTAAATAAAGTTGTCAAACGTTTAGCGTGATAAAGTTTTGTTTATATCCAAGAGCATATTTAAGTATCGCTAAACTAGTTTGCTAGAGGATTTTTGCATAAGGATCAAAGGACAAATGAGGGGCGTGAATTTTGAATAACATTAATAGCGAAATGTATGAATTATACAGTTAAGTCGGCATACGTATATTAAATTATTACCAAGTCTGGTGAATCTTCGTGGCTAGCTTAAGAGGGACTAGTCTTTGCAAGTCCTTAGTAGTATGTGGTCAGTATCCCCGTCTCTGACGCGGGGGACCTGGGTTAGATTCCCTGCTGGGGAGTGCATTAGTTTGAAATAATAATAAATTATTTATAATATCAACCCGCCTAAAACCCTCAAATACTCTAATTATGGAGTTTTTTTTCTAATTTTTACAACATACCTAAACAACTCTAAAAGATATTGCAGGTAATCTAAACCGTATAACTATACTAATATAACTATGTATATAAACAAACATAAAAATATCTGTTTTTATGTTGAGAATTAAATATAATTGAAACTTGTGATGAACTAGTGAAAATTACATTATGATGAGTACAAGTAACTTGTAAACCTACTCGCCTGGTGTAAATCGTAAATCCTTGCTTATAAATTTGATATAACCAAGGATTTATATTAAGTTTTCAATTTATTTCTATAAATTTTTCAATTTACGATTAAAAATGATTCAGGTACGTTATTTTAAAAATTTAGCTATGAGGTATTTAATAGCTATAAATTACGGAAATTTTGTACTGAGTGAGGTCCTTGCAAGTCCTCAGTAGTATAGTGGCTAGTATCCCCGCCTGTCACGCGGGAGACCAGGGTTCGATTCCCTGCTGGGGAGTCCATTTTGCACTATTTTGAAATAATAATAAGTTATTTTTAACATCAGCCCGAATAAATAGCAAATACTCTAATTATGGAGTGTATTTCCTCTCAATTTCTCAAGCGACATGCCTAATTATCACTAAAAGGTGTTCCACTCTAAATCATATAACCATACTAAAAGTAACCATACTTGTATAAACAAACATAAAAATATCTAATTTCATATTGGTTATTAAATTTAATTGAAACTTCAAAATAATTAGTGAAAACGACATTGCGATGAGTATAAGTAACTTCTAAAGTCCACTGCATCAAGCATCTGGTTTTAATGTTATCTGCAAATATTTATATACAGGTTTTAATTCATTTTTATTATTTTATCAATTTATTGGTAAAAATGATTCAGGTATGTAATTTTAAAAATTTAGCCCTGGGGTATCTAATAGCCATTAAAAACGGAAAACTTGCACTGAGTAGAGTCCTTGCAAGTCCTCAGTAGTATAGTGGCTAGTATCCCCGCCTGTCACGCGGGAGACCAGGGTTCGATTCCCTGCTGGGGAGTCCTTTTTGCACTATTTTGAAATAATAATAAATTATATTTAATGTTACCCCGGATAAAAAGCAAATACTCTAATTAAGCATCAAAACTTCCCAATTTTTCAAGCAACATAGTCGACTCTAAATGGGATTGCAGGTAATCTAAGCCATATAACTAAACGAAAATAATTATATATATAAACATAAATATATTTAATTTCGTGTTGGTAACTAAATATAATTGGAACTTAAAAATAACCAGTGAAGAGTTCATTTCGATGATTACAAGTAACTTCTAAAATCCACTGCTTCAAAGATCTGGTGTTATTGTTATATGCAATGATTTACATAAAGTTTTTAAATAATTTCAATTATTTTATCGATTTGTGGATAAAAATGAGTTAGGTATGTAATTTTAAAAATTTAGCTCTGGGGTATGTAATAGCTCTTAAAACCGGAAATCTTGCACTGAGTGAAGTCCTTACAAGTCCTCAGTAGTATAGTGGCTAGTATCCCCGCCTGTCACGCGGGAGACCAGGGTTCGATTCCCTGCTGGGGAGTCCTTTTTGCATTATTTTAAGAAAATAATAAATTATTTTTAATACCATACCGTACAAGACGCTGAAACTCTAAATATATAGTTACCTTCTTACCAAACTTGCAAGTAGTATCACTAATACCTTCTGAAAAGAATACCACGGACGCTAAGCTATAAAAATAATTAAATATCTAAATAAACAAACATAAATATGTTTAATTTCGTAATGGTAAATATAGCTGAAACTTTGTATCTTAACATGCCGTAAAAAGGACCCAAGGGAAATAAAACATCCAATCGCAACAACCTTCCAGAAGACATAGACAACAATGACATGGAAAAAGCCGTAAAAGCTGCCACAACTCAACCACAACTATAGTTAACAGAATAGTCAATAATATCGAACACCTAATTCCCTCTGAGTAGTTGTGCCGGAGTAACGTATGGGATACAATGCACGGCTTCCTAATATGTAGATACATCCCACACCTAACAATGCTAGACTCCGACGAACCGACGAATAGCATACAACTCAGTATGCTACGATTTTGAGAACGGTGTTCGATAGCATCTACCATAACAAATTAAAACAACTAATAACTTCCCTCCCTATCCCGAACAAAGTAGTAATTCTCACCGTAATAGACAATTGGTCAGTAAAACTTGACATCACAGACGAATCAAAGTTGGCCGTGGTGTATACCATGGTGACTCACTGAGCTTACTCCTTTTTATACTCACAACCGCTGGCTCTCTCCGACATATCTAACGAGACGCCGAAATCAACAAGCAGGGAAGACACGAGATCACCGTATTCATGGATGATATCAAGTGCCACGCACACACCCAAAAGCAATTGACACAATCATAAACAACATTGTGGTGTGTGTATCTGAAATTGGCCTGGAATTAAACATAGAGAAAAGCGGTCATTTCTCCAAATCGGTAGAAGAAAACCAAATAGACCACATGTTTACTCCCTAGATCAGGTGAAGCTATAAGTATCTGACTATTTAACAGATCGAACAGAATACAACGGAAACTACGTCAACTTTAAAATTAAAATCCTAGGCAAAACCCAACATATCATCAGATCTAAATTATTTAGAGAGTAGTAGCGCATCCTATATAACTCCACAATCATACCTACAGCAACATACATTACAGGCAATATCTTCTTCTTCTTCTCTGGCACTCCAGCCCAATTTGAGCCCTGGCCTCCCCTATTTTCTGCTTCCATCCTTCTCGGTCTCCTGCTGCTGCTCTCCAGTTGTTAGTTTTAAGGAGCTTTTTCGCGTCCTCCTTAACCGCATCTTTCCAGCGTTTGCGCGGTCTGACCGCTGGTCTTTTCCCCTGAAAGTTGCTATTCAAGTTCCTTGGTGGGGTTCTTACTTTGTCCATTCTTACGACGTGTCACGACCCATTGTTGTCGTTGTTTCTTAATAAACTTCGATATTGGGTGTTGTTCTAGCCCCGTGTATACTTCTGCGTTTGTTCGCATTCTATATTCGTTGCCCTCTTTTATGGGGCTGAGGATTCTATGCAGTATTTTCCTTTTGAAAATGTCGAGTTTGGAAAGCTCCAAGCCCAGACAAAATCCCTACGTACCTATACAAAATCTTCCCAAAATCTTCTCAGCAGCACAACGATACATGACAGAGACTATCGAGGAATATTTTTCTCAAAATTCCAACTTACGAAAGAGGACGTGTTGCGAAAGATCATTCTTCTATTCATACCAGATTATAGGATAGAACCACATGACTACCGACCAATAGAACTACTCAAC
This sequence comes from Anaulacaspis nigra, assembly GCA_030264675.1. Classification (NCBI taxonomy): domain Eukaryota; kingdom Metazoa; phylum Arthropoda; class Insecta; order Coleoptera; family Staphylinidae; genus Anaulacaspis; species Anaulacaspis nigra. The sequence continues at coordinate 1,716 of JARJDV010001483.1, read as the reverse complement.
ATGGACTACAAAATCCTAACCACAATTATAGTTAATACAATAGTCAATAATATCGTACACCTAATTCCCATTGAACAGTTGTGCTGAAGTAATATATGGGGCACAACACATGGTCTTCTAATAGATAAATCTCTCACCTAGCTTAATAGACTCTGGCGAGTCCAATACCATAGTGTGATACGACTTCAGAAAGGCGTTCGATAGCATGTAACATAACAAATTAAAACAACTAATATCATCTCTCCCAATTCCGAACAATCACAAAGCAGTAATACTCTCCGTAATAGACAATTGGTCAGTAAAACTTGACATCACATAGGATCAAAGTTGGACGTGGTAGGTATATATAAAGGTGACTCAATGAGCCCACCCACTCCTTTTTATCCCCACAACCGCTGGCTCTATCCAACATATCCAACAAGACGCCGAAAACAAGCTTTCGCGGGGAAGATACGAAATCATCGCTTTTATGAATGATATCAAGTACCACGCACTCACCCGAAAGCAATTGACGCAATCACAAACAACAGTGAACTGTGTGTATCTGAAATTGGCCTAGAATTAAACATAGAGAGAAGCGGTGATTACTCCAAATCGGTAGAAGAAACCGAAATTGACCACATGTTCATTCCTTAGATCAAGAGAAGCTACAGGTATCTGAGTATTGAACACATAGAACAGGATACATCAGAAAACTACGCGAACCTTAAAAATCAAATCCTAGGCAAGACCCAGCAAATCACCAAATCTAAATTAACTAGTCACGAGTAACGCATTCTATATAACTCTACAATCATACCTGCAGCAACATGCATTTCAGGCTCTTCCGAATGCATATCCGCTACCCTAAAAACCTATCCAGACCTTGATACACAAATTTGCCGTGTCATGACAGAAACAATTTAAAATCTAGACCTACCTCCAAATAAATATGAGGTACCCCCAATCTCGGTGGTCTGGTTTTCAAGTTCATAGCGATTGAGTGCGCCATCCAAATAATCCGAAAATACCACCACTTTAAAGACAACCACGAACAAAACCGACAGCAGCAAAGTGTCAGTGATTTATACCGCCTCCCAAGAACAGCTCTATAAGCTCAACTCCAAAAACAACACGGCCCGAAGGTGTAGAAAGGCACGCAACAAAAGCGAAAAAGCTTAGCAATACCTATACAGGGTGTCCCAAGATAAGTGTTCTATAGGAAACTTAAAAACGGTCATAAACATCAGTTAAATGATTTGTAGTTCTATTCATACGGTGTTTTGGGGTCGCCAGCAAGCGCGCCGCGCCGGGCCCGGCGCGCCGGGTGTACCTGCGCTGAGTAGCCACACATGTTTACGCTGTGGTGTACCTATGCTTGGAGCATAAGCATACGCTAGGTACATCTATGCCTAGCTAGCCGTATCGCATGGTGCACACAGTTGGTCCACTGCTTGTGCCAAGCGCCTTGAAGCGCGATTCGCTTGGAATGCATTGATGAACTGTGTGAATACGACCACAAATCATTTAACTGTCGTTTATAGCCGTTTTAAATTTTCTATGCAGCACTTACCTTGGTCCACCCAGAAGTAACGATACGACCTGGTGGCTGCTTAAATACATTCTCGAATAGTCTGGGGCTCCGAAAACACCAGTCCTTGCAAGTCCTCAGTAGTATAGTGGCTAGTATCCCCGCCTGTCACGCGGGAGACCAGGGTTCGATTCCCTGCTGGGGAG
>JARJDV010001477.1:0-11973 GCA_030264675.1 Anaulacaspis nigra | reverse complement strand
TTTAAGAAATTTTTGAAAGACTTTGTACAAATGAATAAATAACCTATTTTATACAAATTTAAGAATACTTTACATTAGTTGTCACTGATGGATAACGAGAGTGGGTGTACGAGTTTGTGAGAAAAGTTGGGAAAGTCCAACACTTTCTATCCCTAAAGTGACGAACGCGGGTTTAAGAAAAGATAGCGCGCACACGCTGAGCTCAACGTCCTTCAATTTGTAAGTCGCTTTTTATTTATGATTTCCGGCGTACGGCGAGTGTCATTTGTGGGTCGCTTCTTGCGTTGTTTGCAGGACGGAATGGATGGACGAACAACGCGTGTTGGTCCTGCGCGCGAAATTAAGAAGAAGGCTAAATGAAGAAAAGAAGATGAGACGCACACAGTGACGCATTTATATATGCATGCACGACGTGCGTGTGCTTCACACACGTGGCAAACTGCGACGCGCCGGAATAAGAAAGCGACAGTGTTTAATTAGTGGCCGGCTAGCGGGGTGAGAGCAATCGCTCTTCGCCATGGTGACTAATGAACTCCTTGATTACGAGCGGAACCCTCCGCCGTCCTGCCGCCACCGCCGTCGCCGCCGCCGCGCTGCGGTTGCTTATTTGCTTCCCGTGTAATCCGCTATTGTGCTGCGTAGTGTCTTGTGTGTGCGAAGGAGCTTTGCACTTAATTTGTTAATTTATTAACTCGGATGGATGTCCGTGGCAAATTGTTATTAATTTTTTATTTGCTTGCAGGTACGTGCGTGTGCTTCGTTCGTTTTCTCACGGAGCGTGTTCGGTGTAATTAATCGTTTAATTACTTAACGTGTAAGTAAATTACATTATCAAGCTGTGCAAAGAAAATCCGAGTGTGCGCGAATCTGTATTATGCTAATGGACGTTTGAATTGATTTTGCGTCAAACAAACGATTAAACTCAGCGAAGGATATAAATAGGAATTCGTTCTTAAATTAATCAAACACTTCTACGTTCATGTGCGCGTTTGGCATCCATTAAAATCAACAAAATCAAAAATGAAATCAATTTTATTTTTACCTTGAGCGTTAATTATAAATAGCAAAACTTTTATTCATTTTCAAAATAGCAATGGTATAAGCATTTCCGGGAAAATTAATCCATAGAAGAGATAATAAATTACAAGAGCTATATCAGTGAAATATTAGGCGGAAAAGGCGATTATTTTATCAATAAAAAGATAAAAGTTTTATAGAAACTTTCACTTAATCTTAATGTTGATTCGGATTGCATCTAAAGCAATTGAAATCTCAATATCAAATGAAAACAAAGAAAAAGTCGAATGAAAAACAAGGTGAAATTCTTATTTTTAACTCGATCATTAGTTATAAATAGCAAAATTCTCATTCATTTTCAAAATAACATTGATACAAGAATTTCAGAAAAATATTGTGGTGCAAATTATCTTTAATGTTTTCTGCGGCACAAAAGATCAAATTAAGAAATTACAATCAGACAAATAAGAGTTGAATAGATAATTTATCAATAAAAGGAAATCTTTCAAAGAAACTTTTATTATTACCTTTGACATTAATTGAAACTAGCAAAATTCTCATTTATTTTCAAAATAATCCTGAAAAATATTGTGGTGAAAATTTATCTAGATTTATCTAGAAAAATAAATATAAAAAGCAAAAGGGTTAATAAAACTTTAATTTTCACTTTAGATGTTAGCATAGTTCTCATTCATTTTCAAAATGACCCTGATATAAGAATTAAGCGAAGAGGATTAGGGTAAAAATGATATTTAATTATGATAAAATATTAAATAATGAAATTATTATCGAAAGAATAAGATAAAAGCAAGATTATTTTATCAATAAAAAGATAAAAGTTTTACAGAAAGTTTCACTTAATCTTAAAGTTGAATCGGATTGTATCTGAACCGAAGGAAATTCCCATGTCAAATGAAAACAATGAAAAAGCACACCCTTTTGTTTCGCGACGTGCACTTGAACCCGAGAGGAGACTGGACTTTGAGCAGGGACTCGGGATTCGTCCTCGCCGCTCGCGATAGACGAGTCGAGTGCCCTTCATCATAACGACATCTCGCATCGCGTTTGTAATGAATGAATGAATGAATGAAGAAGGGCGCGCAATGAAAACAACTTGTTCTCTTGCTTACATCCTCGCCATCCCGAATGAAAGACGCTCTTGAACGTTGCACGCTTAGAAACAATAATAATAAATGTCCGCAGCACAAAAACGCCGAATCAAAGAGACGAAAAAGTTATATAAGAACAAGGGGTGAATCACAACCAACTCCACGCAGCGCTTAATGACATTCATGCGAATATGGCGGTCACTCGTATTCCGGTTGACCGTATCTAATTCCGACTACATCGGACGTATGTTAATTACCATTCGAGTAACGAGTGGCTGCTCGAACCGAATATTCCAGAGGGTAACAACGCGTTCATTAAGAGTGTGTAAATCACAAAAAAAGGGTGAATAACTGTGATTAAACGGCAGATTAGTAAAACACATATGCGCGAGCTGCGCGTGTTATCACTACATGCATGGAATTCATAATATAATAAGCGCCAACTAAAGTCATGTGTCATTGTTTCGACTAATATCACCCCCATACAGTGCATCCCCAATAATTTATTCTTCAACCCTCTGCTCTAAATCCACGCTGAAATTAGATGAACATTCGTAGGAGTACTGTAAGTATTTTTAGGCAATTGCTGCATTTGAAGCACACGTTAAAAAGCGAAAAGCCCTCCAAGAAACTCTGAGGTGTATATGAATAATTCTACATATTTTACGTCCGCGCGCGTAATAAATTATACAAAACGCAAATGGGGGTTGCTTGTACAATGCGTATGTATAATTTCACTTTATACGTATGTACAGGATCTTACAAAATTCTTAAAACCGTCTTAAAAATTAATAAATAATTACCCTCTATCACTTCATCGTCCAATCCGGTGCTTCCTGATAATAATTAATAATTTATTGCGGGAATACCGAATTTTAGGCAAGTTTGAAACATTTATTAATGGTACGCCTGAATATTTTGTGTAGGTGTATGAAACAAATTAGGAATTTGACAGCGCAACACAAAAGCGGGCTGAATGCGTGCGCCCGCCCTTGGGGGTGCTTTTGGCCAAACAATAAAATCTACAAATCTACGTGAATCGTTACACTTTTACAAAAATCCTTTATTGTTTCATTCATTAATATTCATCGATTACGCTCATAATTTTCATTTCCTTGTTTCCTTTCTAATTTTTGTTTCTCCTCATAAATTCAGGAAAACAACTGAAGCTTGTGCATAATAAATTTCCTGAAAAATGGAAGTGCACAAAGAAAATCCAGAATTCTTCACAATTTATATTCTTAAAATTTTCTTTCATTTATTACGTAATAATTCCTAAGAAAATTTTATAATTAAACAAATAAATAACAATCCTTAAGAAGTGGTTAATAATTAAATAAGATGATAACACATTTAAATTCTTAACAAATCAAAATATAATATAAGTAACAATTATTTCATAGATTTTCTTAAAATTTCCTTTCATTTTCATAGGATTTCTTTGTAGTAATTGAAATTCAACCCTTACCAAATAGCTAATAATTAAAGACTATAATTATGCATTTGTTAGAAATTAATTTCTTAATTTCGTAGATTTTCTCTTGCAGCAATTAATATTCAACTCTTAGCAAGTGGCCAATAATAAACAACTATCATAAGAGATTTAACCTCATGTATTTCTTCAAATAGAAATATAACAACAATATTATAAATTTTTATAGATGTTCTTCAAATTTTCTTTCATTTTTATAGATTTTCTCTTCCAATCATTGATATTAAATCTCTAATAAGTCACATATGGTGAAAAACTATCATAAAACATTTAATTTCCTCTTGAATTTCTTCCAATGAAAATACAAGAAACAAAATTCGGAATTATTATACATTTTCCCATAATTTTCTTCCATTTTCATATATTTTCCATACAATAAATGAAAACAGCACAAGTGCTAATTAAGCAATAAGTTAATAGTTTACATGTGGATCACTAGTTACTTCCATTCCTCATAAATTTTTCAAATGAAAATGTAACCAAAAATGTAAGCTTATCTTATTGATTTTCTATGCAATAAATGTTAATAGATAAGAAAATTTTACAACTGCTAATTAAGCAATGAACTAGAAACACTTAACAAGCAGTCAATAATTAAAGACTATAATTAACAAGCCTCCTGTTAATTTTCATAATTAATTCACACAACGTGCTGGCCTAACACTAAACACGTCCAACTCATTTAACTTTCATCTCCTTCTTCCACCTCTATTTCGCCAACAACCTCTCTCTATTCGCCTTTATTCCGACTCGAGCGCCTTGCGCCGTTTGTGTATAAATATTATTAACTCATTTACGACGCTAACATCCTCGTTGAAATACACATGAAGTACGTGCGATGATGCACTGATGATACGCTTAAAGGTGTATCACGAGCGTCGTTTTGTAATTACACTAATTCATCAGCGGAACGGTGATAATTATTCTCGGCAAGACTCTCGCGCTTATTGGATGGTTTATTAAGTAAGCGATGATAATTGTCCGTTTTTCATAATTAATGTGCACACACGCCCGACAACACACAACGGCCGTGTTGTAATTGTACGAACGCAAATGAAGAAGACACTCATTAATACCCTACTCACTCGCGACTATCAAACGCGCGTATCTTCCTTCTTCTTTCTCGTTTTCGGTGCGATTGCGCGATAACGTCGCACCGATTAATATGAACTTCCGTAATGTGTAATTACATGCGCAGCTCGATGCAAACGTCTTCAATTAACTCGTCTTGCGTTTCATTCTTAATTTAAATTAAATTATTCAGCGTTAAGTGCTATTTATGCTCATGAATATTTCATCTACTAATCACTTCATTCAGCAATTAATTCCAATGCTCAACCTCACTTCCTTTCTTCGGATAATACGATTTTTCCTCAGCGCATGCGCGTATAATTTAATTTTAAGTATGAAACCAGAAGCCACAGCAAATGTACTTAAGTTGGTTATACTTTGTTTAATTCAGTGCGCTGTGAAATTAATGTAAAAATAATTACAACTAAATGGCCGCATAATTACACTAATTGCGATGTGTAACTAACGAGACTTGAAAAGAACTAAAGAGGATTAAGGTAAAACATAACCTCAACTTTGTATACAAAGTGTCGCAAATAATCTCGAGCAAAAGTAAATAAATATTTTTGCGATTTCGTGATACAATTAGTAAGGAAAACACTCGTTAGAAAAGAGGTAAATAATGAGAAATCAGAGAAGCGATTAATGCTAACAAACAAGCAAACAACAAAGTTGCGTTTTAAATGCACTGGCTCATTTATTTATTTTTTTACGCTTTTGTCCCGTATTTTTTTGATTTCATTCTAATTCAATTTCACGGCGTAATTGTCGTAATTGCTTTCTTAAAAACACATTGTCTCCGCGCACTGCGTTGTAGCTGTAAACAAAACTACAAATTGTAAACGCGCGCGCGCTCGCTCGCTCCACGAACGAATTCTCTTAATTATTTGCTCGTTATGACAAGCGCGACAAGCGAAGCACAGAGAGAAAAAATCCAACGCAGCGAGCGAGTCGAGAAGAACACGAAAATTAAAATGTTCGCTGTTCGGTTCGGTCGGGAATATTCATCGAATGTGTTGGGCATCGCGCATTAGCGCTAATACTCGAACCGAGTTAAAATGTAAGGAAAATTAAAGGCGCTTTTTATCGTCGGCCAGGAATGTGGTCGTCGCGCAAGTGCGACTTTTACGAGGGATATTCGCATGCATCGCATACATAATTTTTATTGTTTCTGCGCCCGTCCACCGTGCGCATTCGAGATTTTTATTAAATATGGAAATTTATGGAAATTCAACTCGCGTGTTTTTGCCATTCGGTCTTAGCTGCTGCGACTAAAATATTTTATATTTCAATTAGAATTTCGCGTTTTTCATATTCTCGCATAAACAGCGCGCGCGCGTAAAATATGATAATTGAATGTTTGAATTGCGCAAACACAATAATTATCTCTCAAAAAAATTTCTTTCGTTAATTATTCAACGTTCAATAAAATACTCAAAAAAATTTTTTGGCCGCCTCATTAAATCGTGTTCTAGAAAGATCAAAGCACGAAATGAAATTATTTTTAAAATAATAAATTAGCACGAATTTATTTACACTTCGCAAGCATTTTAAGTGCTTATAAATAATGTCACAATAGTTAAATTTAAATCGCAATCCAACACATACATGCTAAAACACTTTGCATAGTTTCAGCACGATGAATTAAGATGTGTATTCATAGAAAACCGAGAAAATGCTGAATAAAAAGAGGAATTTGTGGCGTGAAAGTCGAAGAAAGGCGTAAGACAAAGGCGGAAAACGAAGCCCGGAAAGAACGCACGGGAGGCTGAGTAGTCAAGTGTGCGAGAGGCACTCGTCAGAAATTTAATTAACCGCCACGCAGTGAGACAAGACAAGCAAACCCGATGGATAATAGGAATAAGAAGTGTTAATTAGATCGCTCGCAACTTAATTAAATTAGAGCCATTAGATATGTTTGTGCAGCGCGTTCATCTCGTGGCTTCGAGTGCCACAACTTAATTAACTTGAGTGTTAATTAAATTAACAAAGAGAATATAACCTACACAACTTATTGATTAATCAATATCTTCCACGCTCAATCAGCACTTGTGCGCAGGCGCTCGTCGTAATTGCATCACTAATGAATTAAAAGCGCGCAGACAAAAGTTGCATAAAAGTTGAAGTGAATTGAAATATTACAAATGACTTTTGGCGAACTGCTCAAAAGCATTTAGCTTCGCTCATTTATAAAGCGCGGTTGCGCATTTTCACTCTTCTTCTTCGCGTGTGTGCGTGTGCGTTTTTGGTTATTTTTAATACATCCGAATCGCACAAACACCCAAACCAAATCCTGCTTGCCAGCTGAGTATCCAGCTTCGTCATCATCACACGACTGCAGGCGAATATGCTTAATTATATTAATTAAATAAATTGACAGCGTGGCGCGCTCTCATCGTGTCTAATTAACTTTCGGTTCCCTCGATCCTGTCGGATGTTGTTATGTTATTTATTTTCTGCCCTATGACTATTTAAAAACAACAACAACAATAAATAAAACAAAAAATAATTTGAAACGGATATTTTACTCATGTTTACACTCATCATCACCATACATTTCATACAGAGTGTTCTCGAAATGCTCAAGCTAAGAAAGTGAATGAACGTTGAATGCGAAGAACAAACAAAAAGCCAGGCGACGCATAAGTAAAAAGAAAGAAGAAGAAGAAGCGTGCGCGTACGTCTTTGAACGCGTGTTGCGTCCGCATTGCATTTGTGTTCACATCATCGCCGTCTTTCGGTCGGCGGCAAGGCAGGCCGTGGTGTGCTTAACCGAGTGTGAATGCAACAAAACGTAAAGATCTATCATCAACATGCACACGCATGTCACGTTAGCGTTGGAGGAGCACGAGAAGGAAAAAGCCGGTAATTTGTTACTCTATAGAACAATAAAAATTCAATAATTACGAGCCGTTCCGCACCGAACTTTTGTTCTACATACGCGCCCGTCGACAATTAAATAAGAGGCGAACAACTCTCGTACTCGAACCGTACGTACGTACACTTTATTTATGCGCGCACGCAATGAATGAGCATTAACGAACGACGCGAGAGGGTGGACTCGTAAAAAAATATTCTAATAAGCACATGTGTGCTCGCCTTTTATGCCTATATGCATAACTTATTTGCGTACGGACCTACAATTTTTTACCATTTTTTCCTTTGCATACTCGAACGATTTGCTCGCGTTGTTCAGCGACAGCATTTATTAGTCAATGTGCACCGCGCTGCATGACAGTCGCTCAAACTCCAAGGAGTTATTGCTAAACTCGTTTATTACCACCACCGCTAAGCAAGCTATGAATAATATTATTAGATGTTATTAGAGACAACGAAATTCCATTTGTCGAATATTTAATTTCCGCTGCTTTGCTTCGTCTGGTACCTATAATTTTTAGAAATTTTTCATAATCTTTTCTAATTGTTAATAATAGTCTTTAATGCATATACTATTACATTAACTATAACAACATTCCGTCTATGAATGAAAATAAAGCAGTTGAGCTTTTCTCTGTTTTTCTTCTTCTATAGGGTGCCCCAATATAAAATTTTAAAATTCTTATGGTGCACGACTGCTGGGACACATTCTTTTTTGAGAATACAAACTTCTTGAATAAATTGTGCTTTTTATCTCCTTTTACAGGGTGTCCCAGCTATCATGCATCATAGAATGTCTATTATAAAGATTTCTACATTGCACGATAGTTCAGACACCCTATATAGATATTTCTAGAACATTTATGACATATATATTTGGTTTCATGTAAAAACTGATAAGAATTATTGATTTAAAAGAATGATAATTGTAATATATAAAAGTAAACACATGTTATCTATCAGTTAGTTGACACTTTCCCAATCATTGATCGTTTGAAGTTGTTCAGACTTAAAGTTCTGCCTGTTGTTCCTTTATCCGGACGAACAAAACGAAGAAACGCGTGAAAGAATCGAAGATTGGAACGCGTTGAAGCAGGAAACTGTCGCCGGCAGCAGGAGGGTCACGTGTGAAATTAATAAATGTGCACTACACACCACTCGCAGAGAGGCATCGTGGTGCCACTGCCACCGCCACCAACAGCACACAACATAAACACTGGCGGTGGCAGTGGCGGCGGCGGCATCGTCGTAATTAAATATCTAACTTAATTTACCCCTTGCATGTCTGCGCGTCTTCCGACTGCGGTCAAAACATCAAACCCGTCAAGGCATCACTCAAACGTCAACGAATCCAAAAGTGCAATTAGCTGCACTTTTATTCAATTTACATATATCCACAACCACCCAGAACTTCCACGCGTTTTATTTGGCAAAGTGAAATTAAATTTGCTATTTATAAAATGTAGCCATTTCCCGCCCGCGCACACACACACACAAGAGGGTGAACGAAATTAATTCTTTTCCTCCGTATGGTTTCTTTGCGTCATTATTATGTTGCCTCCATTGCATTACATAAATAATTACGATAAATCACGGCATCACGTGTAATGAATTTTCCACACAACTTTTGTTTGCGCACACGTCCTCACCGCGGTCGGTGTGTTTGTGTGCGGAGTGAGTGTTGCAGGAAATCGTTTGAATTGCAATTGAATTTACATACGAATATAATTTTCCCATGTTCTTTTTCGATCGTGCTCTGCCTTTTATTGCTGCATAATTGCATCGCGCTATTGTTTCCGATTTGTCAGACTCACCATCGCCTTCACTCACACGCCATTCTCGAATCGCTGTCTCTATCACACGCGCTAGTTAATAGTATTTATTTTCCATTTTAATCGTTTTATTGCCAAAGGTAGTGTTACCACTAATGACGAACCCAAAATCTTTTGTTGATGGAAAATTGTAATCGATGTAATTATTATACATAGTGTTTCATATCTTCATTCTCCCTATTTCTCACACATTTTTCCACGACTTTGTATACATTCAAATGAAAAACAAAAGAATTTTAAACAAAAGTTGCGGTATGCATGGTGAAAACAAAAGGAAGAAGACAAAAATTGATATAAAACAGGTGCATGGAGACAACAGCTCTTCGTCTCGCATGGCTTTAATAATTATCGATGCATTGAACTAATGAACAATCACACTAATTACAGGAAGTGACGTCACGTGCATGCGTTAATGCATTGTGCACGTCGAAAACAGCGCACCAGTAACAAAAGATTGAAACATGTTCTCCTTTTTCTGTTGTTTCGTTGCGCGCGTTGTGTTTTGTTTTGTGCTGCTTTGTTCCGTGCTCGCAGCGAACAGCGCATATTTTTAATCGATGCAACAATTACGCGCGCGCACTTTTTGCGCATAGCTAACATGAAAAATGCTTATTCATTAACCAGCACAATCGTAGGTGTGCTTTATACGCAATTAGATATTGCGGATTCGTGCTGGTAATCGTTTCGTTTAAATCGCATATTTTATATTTAATTAACAGCTTGCCCATTAAACGAGTGAATTTATAATTATAATGCGTTTTAATGTACAAAGGGATGAATTATTTCTTGGTATTTTTTCGGATTTTAGAAGGTGAAAATGTAAATAGAGAGAAATTGTTATGTTATGTGATTATTCTTAGCACCTTTAAGAAAACGAACAAAAGTTGATGATATGTTGTAATTTTCGGTTGGTTGAGGTTGTTGTTTTTCGTGGTAAAACAAAGAGCGCACACACTAACTACCCACGTTGGGATAATTAGTGTTGCGTGACGTCGAAGTGATTAAAACATAAATTACGCCCGCCGAGGAAATTATTTTTGACGTGTCCGCCTTAGGGGCTGATAACAACCCTATCCCGATGACCGTTCCCTTATTTTCTCCGCTTGTGAGTGTTCTCGAGAAAAATAGAGCACGAAACGCAAAACAAGAAAAAAAACTTCACTAATAAGATGTCCGAAAACGAAGGTATTTATTAATATTTTCTCAAAATTTCTCCTGAGAGATTTTCGGAAAATAATGTTTTACGGATCATTAATTTTACTGAATCGATAATTATAAAGTGCGACGATTTGAATGGAATAATTTATTCAAACTACCCTCCTAAATCGTTAAATTTTGTGCGACCCTTAAAAGAATGACAGACTAAGTACTTTTGACCAACACCTGGACATTCGAAAAATTGCACGTGCAATATGCCCTTATGCATTTGCATTATAATGGGGTTTCCTCTGCGCCCATTGGGAGCAAATATATTTACACACTTTGCGCACACAAGAGATTCCTCATCCTTATCCTCATTCCGTTACATTCACCGGCCTTAGGTGAGTGACCATTCCACATGCATTTCGTACGTACGTTTTGCCCCTTCGGAGGTTATTTGGTCAGAGCGACGAACTTCTCGAGGTGCAAACGATTTCCACCGGGACAATAGTAATTATAAAACAGGGGTGACTCTCGTATTATTATGCATCACACACAGTTTTAATGCCCCTGGGAACCCGGTACACGTGTAGAATTTATTTTCGTAATTAAATGACAACTTGCATTAACACTTAAACAACATTGCATAACCTCAATCTGCAGTGAGGTTACGAATAGAAATCTAAAAATATTTTGAAAATTTCATATTCACACATAAAACACATTTGACAAATAATGAATAAGAGAGTTTCGGTGGGCAACGTAAACCTTTCCGATATTCCATGTAGATCCGTATCGCACTAATGTACGGCATTTTTCGTTATTATGCATGTAAATTAAGGCTCTTATGCGCCGATTGCAGCCGGCCGCGTGTGATTTTATTTAATAACAACTTCAATTTTAATTCATCCCATTAAATGCTAATCACCTTAGCGCAAAACCACTGCAACACTATTCGCATTCGAGGAAATATCGACTCACAACAAGCTAAATACAATACCGTATTTCATTCTCTTCCTTGATATTTCCAAAGATATAAAGGCGGTACGTACGTAGTTTGAATGCTGATAGACATCTTAAAAATGTAATAAAACTCTTTATGAATAGATAAACTTCAAATTCCTCTCAATAATCATAAATAATCACCACGAATAAAACAACGAAATTAATTTTCCCTTCTAAATGCTCAAACTTCATCTACACTTTTTTTATTTCGAACAACCCTTATTAAAATAATTTGGGAATAATTTCAATACATTACCTACACAATATAAATAATCTATATCCCGAACTATAAGACGCGACAAAATAGACTTAAATTGAGACTTATTTCCGTTTCATAAAAATATTTTAATGAGTAATAAATAAATTTTAATAAGTAAATGATAAGAATTTTATTGTACATAGTGGAACAAACAAACATAATCTATATATT
>JARJDV010001469.1:0-10940 GCA_030264675.1 Anaulacaspis nigra | reverse complement strand
AATGAATTAGTAGATATTAACTAGCATTGACTAACATAATTTGAATTTTTAAAATCGGTTCAGCCGTTTTAGAGCAAAACACGTTTTTCCAAAAATGTAGTGTTTTAGCCCAGTGTGCAATGTACAAAATACAAGCAGTCATTGTGTATGAGTGGCGGTAAGGGAAGAAGGTTTATTTTATAGTTCAGATCTTCAAAATGCGAAAAAGTAATATACCTATTTTTGTTTAGTAACCTACTTTTAATGCTTCAAATGAGATTACATTAACATGCAATCATGTTTGTTTCAAGGGGGGCGTAGCTCAGATGGTAGAGCGCTCGCTTAGCATGCGAGAGGTACCGGGATCGNGATGCCCGGCGCCTCCAAAATCTCTTTTGAAACTTCAAAGGCTCCGAATTATTGAAATTTTTAGAACTACCATTCATATAATTAATTATCACTATCAAAGGTTTGAATTTCTTAAAGTCGAAGTTGGCGGTTAATAGATTGATTGCCAAGCTATTTTGTATAAAAATCTATATCAAGTCAAGGGTGGGTGAGGGTATATATAGCCCATACTGGGATACCTTCTCTACGCACGTAAAAGCGGTTGACACTGGTCTGATTAAGAGATTTGGTGTCACCCGTATTCGGATCACGTGCCAGTCAACGTCTTAAAGTCATTGGACATTAACAAACTTAATGCAAAGTTGATGGCCTACTTTCACTGATCATTCAGAGCTGATTCCAAAGTGTACTTAATTGTATCTCAACTGGGGGCGTAGCTCAGATGGTAGAGCGCTCGCTTAGCATGCGAGAGGTACCGGGATCGATGCCCGGCGCCTCCAAAAAAAGTTTTGAATCTTCATGAACTCACAAACTTATTGAAAATTTAAAACCTATGTTTTATATAACTTCCATTGATTGATATGAACTTGTTAAAGTTAAAGTTGATGTTATAAAGTGTTCGGACATTAACAAACTTGATGTAAAATTTATGAACTACTTTTACTGATCCTGCAGACCTGACTACAAAATATACTTAATAGTATGTCACCTGGGGGCGTAGCTCAGATGGTAGAGCGCTCGCTTAGCATGCGAGAGGTACCGGGATCGATGCCCGGCGCCTCCAAATTTATTTGATTTTTGCGTTATCAATTGCTCTCATCTGATATCAATTCGCGACCTTGAAAGTTTTTAAAAAGTTGTATGAAATTAATAATGATTCTCTTTGTTACAGGTACGTTGCCCTGTCTTATATTTTGCTTATACGCTGTACGACTTGACCGGAGTTTGTAAGTTAATCATTTTCACTTATTTTTGAGCAATTTTCCGCGTGTCTTTGCCAAAACTTTTCGCATAACGCGCCCCTGACCGCATACGCTACCGCTCATCATTTAGTAAAGATGCATGCGCCAACACGGGTTTGCACTTTTCTTCGTCATTTTCGCGAGCGCACCGAGGAGGCGACGAATCTTATCTTCCAAAACCAACCGAGACCAACAACGTCATCTTTTCACGTGTCCGCGCGCATTGTGCGAGCGTTGTATAAAAGTATAAATAATGAAGTTTTGAGTTATGAACGACGTTGCTCCTCACGCAATGAAAGGAGGACGAGCAGGAAAACACTCGCTTTCATTATTTCTCTTCGCGTGTTTCCCCTCTTTTTATTTGCGCGTTGCGTATTGTCCTTCCCATCTGCGGAAGAGAGCACAATGAAATGTAGTCGTCCCACCGGTGCTCCTCCACCTTGGTCCACGTTGAGTTAATCTGCAATGTTCATGCGCTTTTTTGCACTCCTCAAGGAGTTTTCGGTTTGAAAAAGTATGGAGCATTAATAGCTTTGAATTCGCCAAGAAAATGGATGTGGAAAAGGGAAAAAACGGGCAAAAATGACGAAAAGGTCCGAGACGTCAAGGTGACCCAATTCCCAGAAGGAGAGGAGTCTCTCTCCATTCAACGTTTTAATTACTCTGTAATTAATTTACCAGCGCATAGAAAAGTCTCTGGAGGTTTTTTGTGCGTAACTTAGTTGGATGAATATTTCGCTGGCGGCTGTCTTGGAGGATGGGCGGAGTGAATACACGAGAGAAAAAAAACGTGCAATTCCCTGTTTTGCTATTATGGTTAGGCGTATGTAAGCGGTTCGAGTGGTAATTGTTTGGCGACGTTTTTTATTTCCCGACTTGTTTGAATGACAGCCAGCGTCAAAGCCGTGCTCGTCGGGGCGCGGTAGACTCGAGCGATAAGCGTATTTCGATGACGACGTGGAGTAGGTGGATCACACCGGAGGCGGCAATTGCATCTCAGTGCGTTGACGACGCATTAAAGTTGTTCGCGCGCCTTCATTTCGGATGCAAATCTATGCGCAATTAGCGAATTTAAGCGACGACTCAATTTATGCACTCGTTTCGGGCATGTCGTGTTGAGTTTCGTGCACGCGTGCTATTGTTTGAGCGAGCGTTGAATCAATGTTTCGTGGAGGATGTGATCGTTGCGTGCAAATTTACACACCAAACGAATTGCTTCCCGAAATTGGCTTTGGGATTTTCCCACATTGAAGGGTGCTGATCTCTGTCGCCACCCACCCACGCAGGGTGTATTGAATTTTCTAAATTTCGGCGTGGATTTGATTATTTATAAAAGTTGCGAATTTGATGCATCACTACTCGTGAGCTGTTTATTGACTTTGTGATTTGTTTATTTGTCTTCGCGCAGGACAAATAGAACGGGGAAATTGGGGTGTGATGGGCGGCGGCGGGTATTGTACGAGTTTGGCACTATGTGCACGCCAACATTATTGGTTTGCTTGTTTATGATTAAGCCATCTGCTTGTAAATCATACACATTTCGGGCATGACTGTTTTTTTCGCGCGCACAAAAACTGAGTAAATATTGCCGCGTTATTTCGTGTGCATGCACTTTTTGGTGGAGTTTTGCATATGCCGAGTCCGATTTTCGGTTCGATGCATTCGCATAATACATATGCATAGTCAAGTGTAAAATGCATTTTTCATTCATCCTGCCAATGCTCTGACAATTGCGCCGGCTGGTGTTGCATTTTGTATGTTTCGAACTCTGTGTTTTTTTTCGCTCTCGGTTTTCGTTCATTTCCTGCTCGCAGATATCGCACAGCCATTTCTCGAAATTCGTTGCAATTTGTACATTGGTCACATGCCATTTACATATTTATCCCGTTCGGTCAATTTTATGTGACGGGTTGAAATAGTTGGCGAATTGAAAATTAATTCACGTACATACTAATGGCTATCATAAAGTATTTTGAGCGAAACATGAGAAACGTCTGTAATTCTTTGAGATTTCGTCCACTCGTGACGGAGTAAAAGTGGAAGAAGTGAGTTTTTATTGGTCGTTCTATAGTATAGATTGACCCTATTCTGGAAAAATATTTCCTGACTGATCCGTGACGATGACGGTCCGTCCGTCGCGTGGGGGTGAAAAGTTGGTGGCTGTATGGAAAGTAAAAAAATTATCTCGGGACAACGAGGACGCACACGCGACTCCGAGGCACTGGGTCGGCCGGAATACGTGAATGCCCAGACGTGACCGACGTGCTGCTCCTCGGGGCGGTTTTGTCGTTTCAACAAATTCGTCCTGGACGCGTCCGATGTAAGCTTATGTGCGATAACAAACTGGCTGAAAGCCGGTCTTTTGCTTGCGGTTGATTGCTGCACAGCAGAGTTGCAATCGTTGATTTATCGGATTTATCGAATTACTCCTCCACGCTCACACCCTGCTTACACGATGCTATTAGAGCTCTAAACATTGCAATTATTCGGGGAAAATGTTCGATATTAGCGATATCGAAATGCGTACTAATTGAAAATAATTTCATAAGAAAATTCCCACCACAATTTTTATTAGATAATTTATCAGGTGATAAATTTCCACATAACATTTACGAGCTTTTTATAATTGCGATTTATGATCATTTGACCGAACAAACTTTGGAAAACTTTAATTTATCGCCGCCGCTTTCCGTTGGTCGAATTCAATTAATTTTTGATCGGAAGTTTTTGATTGTGTTTTCGAACCATTACACCCTTCATGAAATGTCGTTTTATCAAAAAATATTTTTGTGTGACCGACCATTTGAGGTGCGATGTAGGCCAGCCAGCATCACACAGTCTCATAGAAAGCCACCCATAATACGTTAGAGAAATCCAGGAACTCGGGAATAGAATTTCATTACGATTTTCAACAATTCCAAAGGCAAGTTTTGATTAACCCGAATTCCGAAACAAGGGTCGGACAAATCGCCGGCATGCCTCGACGTTCTCGTAAAATGCATCTTGTGTGTTCTTGGGCGGAGATAGTACAATAAACTAAAATTTAAGAAGTCTATAAAAGCTTAACGTCCAGTAATAAATATCTCTCGTACGCGACGTGTGTTGTTTTGATTAATTAACACGCCGCCATAATTCAACCAACGGCGACTGCCGAAATTTATGTGCACACGTACGTTTCAGTGATGCAATGATGAGATGTGCATGTATGGTGACCGTCAACCGCCTTCATAGCGTACCACACGTATTATTGAAGATGTGGCAAGTGCGCGCTAAGTTTACTCTCCAATGTGCACCCCTTGCACATTTCCTTCGTGCGCGCAGAGAGAGCACTGCATAATCCTTCATCCGAACCATAACATAAAATGTCACTGCACAGGACATTTCCACCTAACGCACGTTATGACGCATTAAACCAAAAACGAGAGGAGGTACTTTACGTCCTCGGGGACGATGAAAATAGTACAATTTTAATAAATTGTATTATTATTGCTTCGGGCGGCAGATTGTGAAATTTTAAACTTGTATTGACATTGTTAGCTGTTTAATATTTTTACATTATAGCTGCATGTAGGACATATTGTATGATGGTTTATTTAAGCAATTAATTCAGGTTTCGTTCATTCGTTCGTTCGTTTGCGTTAGCAAGAAACCAAGCAGGCAAGGGTTTCTTGCTCGCCGTTATACAAACTCTCGTGGATCGGTTTTGGTGTATGCAGAAGCAGCGGGCGTGTGTGCTCGCTTCACGCGTGTATTGGACTTTGGTCCTGTAGTATTAATTAAAGTTAGTTCGTTAGACGAGCAACTGACTGGGCTATACGTACGTACATAGTCATCGCATCTCATCGTCGAGAAGGGTGTGAGCTGGCGCACTACCACCATGACAGTGAATCCACTTTAAAGGTAAACTTTCACGGCATGTAGAGAGGCGGCAAATTAACCTGAATATGTGCGCTGAATAACAACAGCCTAATGACAAAAACTATCACCCCTTGTTCTCTCTACCACAAAGAGGAGACTTCGAATACAATTTGATTCGTTGGGCTCGCACACGTTCGCAAAAAGTCGATGCATATTTTATGCTCGGGTTAATTGATTCATACGTGGCGTGTTGCGGTCGCGAACAAGTTTAATGACATTAGCAATATTAATAAGTTTATATATTCGCTGCGCAATTGAATACGAGATTACAATTCGATTAATTAATTCATTCAACAGATTTCAGCCGCTGTTTACGTATGCACCCCACCTGTAATGGTTTGCCAAGGAGCAAACAAGTGCGAATAGACGCTCTCCCTACATTGTTAAGGGTATTTCATAGATTTTCTCTTTTCCTGCCTACTTGTTTTCACGTATTACTCGGCTAACAAGTACCAATTTGGGTGCGACCCTTGCTTATACGTTGATAGAATACAATCATCCAGCTTTTCCTTCCGGCCAAGTTGTTGGAAAGAGTCGTAAGGGAGGAAAGGGAGGAGGATTTCTTAGAAGAAACGGAAGGGGGATTGTTTAAAATATGTGAAGGTGAATATATATATGACTATGTGAATTTATTAGGATGCTTAAGGGAGCTCTGCGAGAAAATAGAGATAAATGTGCTTGCTTGATGGATTGGAATTGTGTGCAAAAGATACAGGAAAACGAAAATGAATACATATTGTTGCTGCAATCATAATAAATCACCTATATACTATATAATAGGAACAAGACGAACATTCGCTTTGGGATTTGCGATGTGCAAAAATAACTGTTTTGTCCATTGAAGTTTAATAGTTTAGCCGCGCACTAAACTATAATGCAGACTCATTAAGTTTGTACGCTTTTTGTCGATGGTTGGACGGATGGTAATTGAATTTCTATGATATCACATTGTGTGTTGTGTTTAATCTAAATGAATCCTGCTGCGTGGCGGGTGTGCTGTAGTATTATAGTAAGTGGGCTGCGCGATATCGAATATGATTTAGTTTAATAATTGGTTTCGAGTTACAATTAACTCCCAGCAGATGCGGTGGTAGTAAGCAAGCAAGCAACTTTCGCTGTGGCAGCGGCAGTGGTGTCGCTGATCATAATTTACTTGTGGTGGGCACTTTCATCCCCCTCCGACTTGATTACACAATACGCAGTCGACCGCCTGCCATTTTCGCGCGCCGCTGCGTATTTGAAATTTTCGGGAGCCACGGCCGCGGCCGTGCGCACGTCTTCCACGTGCCTGCTTCGCGACGATAATAAGTAAATAGATTCGAGGGTGAAAACAACCCTATATACGAGTTTGTTTACTAGGTGCCAAGATTCGCGCGCGCCTTCCGCGTTCCTCCTCTTAATGATTGCATTTCTAAATCGGCTATTTGGTAGGCTTATAGCGACTTAACTTGGGCTAAAGCTATTAATTAACTCGTTTATGATATAAAAGAAATCAATTCCTTCGCTCAGCATTTTTATTTTTCAATCGCACTAAATTGAATATTCTTGTTGGGGAGTTGGAAAAAATAGGATTAATAACAATTGTTTTCCATTTGCGATCTGCTGCCGGCAGAAGAAAACAAAATACATTTCGTCCCAATACTCGAGGGTAATACCTGGCAATACAAACGTCGTCCAATAAGTTTACCTCTCAAGGCGCGCCGCCGCCCTCTCGAACACACAACATGCATCGATATTTTTTTCGCGAGCGCCCGTCGCACTCTTCGATATTATTGTGATGCTGCCACGTGTGTGAAGCACACGGATTCACGTGGGAGCCCGAAAATTGCGCGTGTAGTGCGCGCGGAGATGGGGAAAAAAGGTTTAGATCGAAAATAAAAGTGCAAAGTGCTACTCGACGTTACGTTACGTCCAGGCGAAACAACGCAGCGTTCACAACACGGGGAGCGAGAGAGAGTAAAATGTAGAAAAACACCTCACTTCGCGGTAAGGAATTTGATGTCTTTAGGGAGGTGCGCGATGCAATTTGAATTCCTCGACGCGTCACGGTGAAATTGCATTAAATTCGAATGCGGTTAGCCCCGAAAACGCAACGAATAGTTGATTACCAGCGAAGCGCAAAAAAAAGCCGCACGAGAAGAAGAGGCAGCACAATTTTCACTCGTGTGAACGAATCAATATACACGCACACACACCTTTCGTCGTGAAAAGGTGAAATGAACGTTGCATGCAACGTTGTTAAATGCGTGTCATTGTTATGCATGATTGAAAAATGATGGCGGACGAGATTTCCGCGCGAATATGATTTGATTATTTTCGGAGGACTCTGCACGAAATAGATAATGCAATTGCATTTTACGGCCGAGTAATAACTGTAACGGTCAGCCGCAAATTTTAATTCAATTAAAGCATTGGTTATTCAATCGAAGCCTTATTATTGCGATATCGTTCGCAAATGTGACGCTTCGTCCTTGTTCATGACACTATCATAAACGCATCCAGAGCGTGGCGCGGACTTGCATAACAATACAATTTTCATCAGCATCGTTATAATTAATTGAAGCGTGGTGCGTTTTGTGTTGCATATTTGCATTTCCCGGTTTATCCTTTTATTACTATCCTATGCTGATTACCTTCGAGCTGATGTTTCGTTTGGTTAGCGGTTGCGGTTTTGTGATGTCATATTTAATGGAGATTACGTTCATTCGCTTTAATTGCGCAGAGTAGTCTTAAAAGCTGAATGATTCGTGGCAAAAAGAACGCCAGCCTGAATGACAAAAATAATGTTAAATGTTAATTTTGCTTTATCTTCAGAGACGACGTTTGCGTCCCGTAGAGTTTTTCCCGAGTGCTGATGGATTATAATTTATGACACCGCAAAATTTTGATGTGTCCGGACATATCTTCGTCCTATTCCCGTGGTAACCGGGAGAGAGCGCGTGTTGTGTGCTGCACCACATTTTTAATGTTTTCCCGAGTGATGGATGCGACGTGCTTAATCTTAATGTAAATTCTTTTTAGTGTGTTACTTTTGCGCATTTTACCAGGAACAAAAAGGTTTTGTCTAGAAATATTTTTCGTTGCTGCTTATGTCTATTCTGATATCTAAGTAAATACACGTACCTAGCGTGAATGCGTCAGCATAGATGAGAAATGCTCTTCCGGTTGAAATTACACTGAGCAATTAAGCAATAGCCAACCAGCACGAGTGATGAGCGAATCTGTGCATCATTCGACCGACAAACACTTGGGTTCGTCAAAAACCCCCAAAGATCAATATCGCAGCAAACACACGAGGCAATTACATTCAAACATTGCATTAGATATGGCAAATAATGGGGTTTTGATGTAATAGCTAACGTGCAGTTTGGCAAAGTAACATGTAAATTTTAGTTGGAAAAGAAATATGGCTGTCGTAACAATAATAAACTTTTCAGAAAGTAATGAACCCAATTTAAGTACCAAACTGAAAGAATAAATTAAGAAGCAAAAAATGTGCAAAAAGGCTATTGTATTTTGAGTTGGATTATTTATAAAAATAGGACATGCAGCGGTCGAAAATGCTCGATTCTTCATCTTCAAACTGAAATTACATCAGAACGCGGTCAACATGCCAAATATTTTTATTTGCAAATATGTATCTCATAAAAATATTAGTAGTATTCGATGTTAATTGAGCTTACGTAGTTTTTTGAAGGATAGAATTTCTAAAGTATGTGAATATTTTTACATTTTTCCGCGAGGAAAATTGTCGAGCATTGATAATAAATTGCGGACAAAATAATTGTCGTATTGGAATCATTATTTTTGATAGGTATACTACCACTAACACATTTTTTTTCCAAAATTATGCAGTTGCAAACGCAAATTTTTCGACGATGAGTAACTCTCATTCACTGTGCAATCTGTAGTTGTCACTTGCACATTTCACCCAATTATAAAATTAGAATTTCCAAGCAGTGATTTGAATTGCAAATTATTAGAATAATAATAGTTGCATATGTAAACATTAAAGACGCGTTTAATATTCCATTCGCAGCAAGCGAAAAATCTTTATAAACCATATGAGAACGTGATGTTCCTGTTGCAGCTGATGAAGCAGCAGCGCGCTGCATTGTTATTGGTATTATTAATGCGCGAGCTAAAACTGTCGGTAAACTAAACGCGTCCAAACATACAACAAACAATAATTAATGTTCTAGTCGCCGGCGCTCCCAACACAACAAACGTGTTTTACACGAGATTTCATCCGGTGCCAGAGGTCCGAATCGCGTAATTGCTGTCTATTTAGTGAATTTACTAGTACGTGTGCTTCATAAACGTATTGAATAATAATTAACAAGACTCGGTATTGTTTCGCACCAGTCGCGCATAATTTACGTCGAGTATTGATTAATTATTATAAGCGCAGCGAGAGCAGCTCAAAATTTCATTATTTAAATAAATGACGATCCGTGCACAATCCACTACTGCGACAATAATACGGGTAATTTTGATGAAAATAAAACTTGGATCGTAAACGTAAGTGCGCCGCATCGCAATCTACTTCGCGAGGGGATGAATTTCCAATGAGATTTTCGTCGTCTTGTGCGAAAACAATATAATGTACCACCATATGCGCGTCGTGCGGTACGCTTTACGCGGAATTAAATAAGTTTTGGTTTTTGATGTAAAATTGAATTTATATTCACGCCCGCAATCACAAAATGTAAATTACGTATGCACACACGTGCGGTGCATCGCGCGGAATCGCCATGTACTTGAACAACTTGATGCATTATTAATGCCAATGCTAGTTTAATTTGAATTCGAAACTCAAAGACTCGACTTCCACTGAACTGACTTAGTGGCGAAAGTTTGTGTTCAAAGTTTGCACGTGGCAGTATATTTAGAGTGCTTACTTTAAAGTTATTTTTAACATTAGTATATTTCGATTATTATGGGGTATGGAATGGATATTTGATAAATGGCTTAAATTATCATTTCGGCGGGGGATTATTAGTGCTGCGAAGCAATAACTCCAAGGCAAAATATAATTTTTCAATTTAAGTATGTTTTTTAAGTTTTCTTGTAAGATTTTAGCGTTTTTCTTTTGTTGAAAATTCAAGAAACAATTTTATGTAAAGTATTTGATTACAATCAGTACCTTTATTTCGATTATTAATGGAATTAGTATTTGATAAATAGTTTAAATTAGTTTTTGATTCCGGCTGGGGATTATTAGTTTGGTAAATTGCTTCGAGTAGGGAGAAAAATGATCGGATTATTACATGCACTGTTGCAATCTACCTACCCCCACATAAATGTTGAATTTTCCGGCGTGATTAGAGAGGCATTTGTTAGGGGAATGCGTCCATATTTTGAGGCTTAACGTATAATTTATAGGAATTTGCAAATATTTTATAGCGCAAATTTATCTTGGCTAAAATATTAGATATCCGCAAATATGCTGCGTACTAATTGTTCACAAACAAATTGGGTATTTCGTAAAGTAATTTCAAGTAATTAAATTTTTGAAATATTTTTCATTTTTCGCTTTTGCGAAAGCGTTAATTACAACACTACGCCTCACTAATTGGATTTATGTTTTCCAACGCTAATAGAGCGGGTAATTCATACACTTGTTTTTGATTAAAAATTTTCGGCTCACCTAATTAATCGGCAACATTATTACATTGGCAATTCAATTTCATTAATTATCGGGATTAGTTTTGTGTTGATATTGATTAAATT
>JARJDV010001463.1:0-26574 GCA_030264675.1 Anaulacaspis nigra | reverse complement strand
TGTCCTTACATAAACTTATATAAAAATACAATAATAAAGAAACTAATAATATTATGTAAGGACTATCAGTAAGTATTTCATTTAAAGTGGCATTCTCGGTTTCGCGATTTTAATTTTATCATCACGGATTTTATCATTCTAGAACTCATTGTCTCAGAAAATTCTGTGATAAATTCTTTATTTCAGAATTGTTGACGTCATTCATAACTAATTCTGAGAATGTTTTGTTGCTAATTTTGCGTTAACACTATTGACACATTCGTATTGCTGCGAAAATGTCACTAATAAAGTTGTTGTTCTGTTACTAACTATTTCATTAAAAGTGACATTTCCGGTGTTTTAATTTAACATTACTAAATAAGTTAGTAATGAAAGTTTTTAACTTTCCTTGCACTCTTTGTATCACAGAATTTTGTGACATCGTATTTCAGAATTTTTAACGTCATTCATCACTAATTCTAAAATGTTTTGTTTGTTAATTTTGAATTAGCACGATTAATAACTTTTTTTGCGATTATTTCAGTAATAATGTTTATTATCAGTCCATTACTAAATATTTCATTACAAGTGGCATTTCCGATTTTCCGGTTTTAAATTTTCATAACTAATTTTGTAAGTAATAAAAATTTTAACTTTTCTCGCATTCATTATTTCAAAGAATTTTGTGAAGGCATATTTCAGAATTTCTGACGTAATTCATCACTAATTCTAACAAAATTTTGCTTGTTTTGTAATCGCATACAACAGCTTTCTTTTTCAGCAATAATTTCATAAATTACTGATATTTATTAAGGTTTTATTAGTAGCTAGGAGTATTTCCTGTTTTCCGCTTTCAATTTCTCCTAACTGAATAAGTAATTAAACTTTTCTTGCTCACATTATTTCACAGAATTTTGTAGTATTTTATTTCAGAATTTTGACGTCAGTCATCACTAAATCAATGAAAGTTTTGCTGGTTTTAAATTAGCACGAATAACTCATTATTTTGTCACAGTCAAAATCGCTTTTCCTGTTTTCTGGTTCTTAATTTCTCCTAACTGAATAAGTTATTAAACTTTTCTTGCCACATTATCTCACAGAATTTTGTACTATCTTATTTCAGAATTTTTCACATCAGTTATCACTAAATTAATGAAAGTTTTGCTGATTCTAAATTAGCTCAAATAACAAATTATTTTGTCACAGACAACATTGCATTTCCTGTTTTCCGGTATTTTAATTGAACCTTTTAAAATTTATTTTCAACTTTTTTCTATTCAATTTTCACTGATATAAGTTTGCGTAACTTGTACACCCTGTATAACATGGAAATAAAGGGAATATCTTCCGCGTACTGTTATCAGTATTAATCAAGACATAATAATGTCACATGTAAATGTGGGATGTTGCGTTTGCTGTCGTGGCATGATTGATTAGTGAAGGTCTAGCCGTTGCGTATGATGAATTTTGATAAAAAAGGTCATTCCCTTCATGCGAACGCGCAGGCAAACACTTGCAATAATCACTTAATAACAATTTGCATAAAACTTATAGACGATTCGCATGCGCGTTCGTAAATTGCATTCGAATTAATTTGCTAACGTATTTAATAGCATTAAATCATAACTAAGTTATGATCAAGTTCACATTGAATCACGCTGCAAATGAGATTTTAACGAGTAAATTGCTAGACGCGCGCTTCGCGAGTTTCGGCTGGGGCTGGCCGTGTGCCAAGCTCTCGCAGAGTGCGTGCGAGCTTTTTGGCGAATTGTTATCATCGTCTCGATGCTGGCGCGCCGCCGTTCGCGACAAAACATCATCGCCATTGTTCCGCCGAACGGCGCATGTGTTTCGAGCGTATTTACGCAATAAATTCGATTACCGCCTCGTCTGTAGTCCGGCCATTGATTGATATTCAGTGATCAGTTACCTCGCTCTCGTCCGCCATTTTTGACGAATGGCTGCTACCAACCGAACAACGAAAATTTTCAGTTATTTCACGTGCCCACGCCACTCCGTAATTTAATCCCGTTTAATGGAATTCGCTGTTTGTGTGTGACTTCCGTGATTATCCAAATGGAGTGTATTATTCTAACCTTAAAATGATGCTTTTATTATAATTACGTGAGTATTTTGTTTCTCTATTGCGCTTCAGCCTGAATTTTGAGAATATTTTAAGCGTTGTTAGTATTATGATCTTGTTTGTATTCAATTGACCTTGAACGACAATTTGAGCATGTCATCGCCATATTATCGAATTAAATCGACATTAACGATATTTTTGGGCGAGCGCTCTTATATAATGCACAAACAAACAACAATGACAGCAATAAACGGCACAAAAGAATGCTAATTCGAACGATTGAACTTAACCTTAAATTTGCAGACGCAAACAACCCGGACGACAGCATGGATTACGACATCATTTCGAATCTGAGCTGGAATGTGACCTTCAGCAATGACCTTCCCGACGAGTCAATGTCGATGATCGTGCACGAGATCATCTTCTCGATCATCTGCCTCGTGGGCATCTTCGCCGACGGGCTGATCGTGTACATCATTCAACGCTTTAAGAACATGAAAAGTGTGACGAATTTATACATTGTCAATTGGCTGATCAGTGACGCCATCTACCTGCTGCTGACGCCATGTTTCTATCGGATATTCTCGGCGCTGGAGGATTTGTTCATCGGCGAGGAGATCGTGTGCATTTCGTTCGAATTCGCATCGATGCTGCAGATAACGAGCATTGTCTTCATCAGTATCATTTGCGTGAATTGGTTCCTTGCAGTATTCACCATCCGCTTCGGACGGTTTCATCGTGCAGTGATTGCATGCGTTTGGCTGATGGCGCTCGCAGGGCTGACGACTTTTGCGAATTTCTGCATTCGCCGACTGTACTCGTTGTACTCGCACTACATATTATTCTTCGGCTACGGCGTGCTGATGTTCGTGGTTGGGGGCATGCATATCACTAGGTATATGACTCGCGCGTACGATATTCACGACAAGTTGCGCGTGCACTTTGTGCTGGTGACGGTGTACGTTATCTGCTGGTGTCCCAGTTGGCTGTGCTTGCTCTTTGCCGGCGTCATCGATAACTATCTCGCCCTTTACTACATGTCCATCGTGGCCGCCTGCCTCGGCTATCTTAATCCGCTCGTTAACGTCTACGTGTTTGCGCGCGTTAATAAGAACTTTCGCATGTGCTTGCTGCAAGTGTTCCGACACGTGCATCGCGATTACGACGATTTCGCCCACAGCTACGACGATTCGGATGATAATTTTAATAATATTCATGTTGATAATCATGTTAATAATATGCATTATGCGTAATAAATTTAGTTTTATTATTATTTCATTTGTAGAAGTAAAAATCCCTAATTTATTACTAGAATATTTCTAGATTTTTCCAATAATATTCTTTATTCTTAATAATATGCAATATGCTTAATATATTTAGTTTTATTATTATTTCAGCCTTAAAAGTAAAGATCTATAAATTATTACCAGAATTTTTCGAGTTTTTCAATAATCATATCTTCAGATATTCCATAAAAATTTGTATTTTGATTAATATATTTAGTTTCACTATTATTTCACACTTAAAAGTAAAAATCCCTACATTATTATCAGAATTTTTTTAAATTTTTTCAATCGTAAGGTCTCTGGATATTCTTTATTTTCAATAATATGCACAATGCTTCATAAATTTAGTTTTATTATTATTTTACTCTTACAACTAAAAATCCCTAAATTATTACCAGAAATTTTAGAGTTTTTCAATAGTCATATCTTCAGATATTCCATGAAAATATGCATTTTGATTAATATATTTAGTTTTATTATTATTTCACTCTTAAAAGTAAAAATCCCTAAATTATTACCAAATCTTTTAGATTTTTTCAATCGTAAGGTCTATGGATATTCTGCATTCACAATAATATGCAGACTGATTAATAAATTTAGTTTTATTATTATTTTACTCGTAAAACTAAAAATCCCTAAATTATTACCAGAATTTTACGAGTTTTTCAATAGCCATATCTTTAGATATTCCATAATAATATGCGTTTTGATTTACATTTTTGGTTTTATTATTACTTTACTCTTGAAAGTAAAAATCCCTAAATTATCACCAAAATTTTTAAGCATTTTCAATAGTAATATCTTTGAGTATTCTTTATTCTGGCTTAGAAAGCTTTTTGATTAAAATAAAATATGAAAATATCTAGCAGATGTGACATGATTTATAGTGTGATATTATAATAGTGCGTTGGCCTCGATTCGATTGAATATTCGGAACGTTAAGACAATACTTGGCACTTGTGATGTGTCGCGCGAAAGGACGGAGGCGGAAAAGTTTAAGTTTGCAAAGCTGTATTTCATTTTCACGCACTCAGCGAATACGTAAGTAGCCCACTTCGCAGGAAGGATGTATTGCAGGTAGACGAAATGTGTTTGCGAAGCAAAGAAAATCCTAATGTACCTATATGCCGAGGACGTGCATTTCAACAACCTATAATTTCACAAAGACTACATAAAAGTATGTACCTTTATGGCAGCCATCTTCTTTTGATGGAGGTGTTTTATATTTCTGTGCATTTTCAGTCATTTTTAATGTATTTCGAAAGATTGATGACTCTAACAAAAAATATTTCACTGAAAAATCGAGCAAATACAAAGGGAATATACTATTTTCTATACAGTTGGATAGGTAAAACACCACTGTAACTTTTCTTTCTAGTTTTGCATTTTTCATGCAGTGTTAAACATATTTCTTCATTTAGTTTGCGTACTTTTTTATCTCAAAATAATTAAAAATACTCGAAATACACATGTTTAACTTGTTGTGAACAGTGTAATACTAAAACAGCACATCGTAATTCAAAATTTCAAAAAGATTTTCTTAGTAAGTTAGCTTAGACCCTCTTTGAACCAAGGATTTGTCAAAACTCGCTTTCAGTCGAAAATGATGAAGGTAGAACACAAAATTTTAGTTTTTATACTTTTTGTCAGTATTAACCCATACATTTTCAAGCAAATACTTTGGAAGAAATTTTCACGAGTAAAATTACGAAATAGAAAAAAGTTTTTGAGATGCAGATAGTGAATTGCAAGCACCAATTGCAATAACTTATACACAAAGCGTATCAAATAAAATGATACCAAAATAGTTTAGTTTTGTTTAGTTTGGTAGAATGCCACAAGGTACCAACTGTGAACATGTAATATAGGCAACTTAATATGCACCTTTCTATTTTACGTGTACAATAGTTTAACCATGTCTACTTTTCTGTATTTAGGCCAGTAGGTATTGAAAATATGTAAATAAAATGGTATAATTTGGAAGAAATTTTAATGAGTGAAATTTCGAAATGGTAAAAATATGGAAAAAGATATGCAGATAGTCAATTCAAGCACCAGAAATTGCAATAACTTCGGTTTTATTGCATCTTCCATTCCGATATTGCTGATGTTGTTGATGAAAGAATTGTGCAATTTTTTGTTAGCCCTTTAAGCTGAAATTCATGAAATAATCATTATGATAAATCGCTAAATATCTATCATAACCTGATCTTAACTGATGTAGCATATTCATTATGGTTTATGAGCGAGCCAATTCGGCTCGTTTACTCAATTTGCACTTTAATTGAGTTTTATTAATGTGATAATTTCATAAAATTGACCCATGCACTTAATGATGGTTGATTACGTTTACGAACGCTTCATCATAGAATGTTAATTACAAAATCTTTAATAATATATACATTCATTTCATACAAAACATTAAACATAATCTACAACTAAGTACTTGTCTGTGCCTTGGAAATATAAAACAAATGTCTGTGCCTTGGAAATATAAAAATGGCTCCAATTGATTGATTATACCACTCGAATAACGCAATAAACTTATTGAATTGCACTTTTCACTCTTTTCACTAATGTATTCGATAAGGAAGTAGTGCGTGGTGAAAAAGCACATTAGAAAAAGTTATCATTGTGAAACACTCGCGCACGTATGACAACGCAATGACGCAGTGACGTATGACATTCGAGATTAATCGACATTTTCAACTTGTTACCGAGTTGTTATCGACGCTTCGATTTATTTCCAAATTGGACGCAGCCCCCGCGCGCACTGCGAGTACAAAATTGAGTGAATGTCATTTTTGATGTAATTTACTCTTGGAGCCTTGTTATCCGCTTGATTTCGCCACGTTTCGTATTCAAAAAATGCAGGAGCACTTTTCATTTTTGTTTCGTTTCGCATCTTTGCCTCTCCTCTCCCTCGCCCCGCTCTTCGGTTCGAAAAATGTATTTGAGTGAAACGTTTTTTATTTAGCCGCCCTCGCTGCCTCGTTCGATGAAATGTGCCTATAAAATTGCCATTGCTAAAAATGCCGCGTACATATTGGGAAGAAATAAAACTTCAATCATTTTTGCTCCAGAATAAAAATAAATGGCAGATGAACGAAAAAATGGCATCAAACTTTGCTATATTAAGACGGGTTATTTCATTCTTCATGCTGCTAACATTAATTTCATGCATACATTTTACCAAAATTATACAAAGTGTCCCACGCCAAAATCCCACATAAATATCTCGTTAAACAAGCAAAACTTAGTTTGAAAGACTTTGTATAAAGATTAGTAAATAAAAAACGAGCAAGTAAAAGAATGGCATAATCGAAGACGGTGGAATGTAACGAGGTTAGAAGAGGTTCAGCTCGTAAATACATTTTCGAGTCAAGTCAGGGGGCAGCACCAGCAGCAGCAGCAGCAAAAACGTGTCGCTTCTTCGAAATATATTACCGAACGTATTATTGTTGTGTTCTGGCCTTTTTGCCAGATGCGAAGATGGAAAACTTTTTCGCCGTCTTCCATTCATACATCATATTCATTTGATCGCTGATGCAACCTACCTACTTTTTTAACTTACCACTCTGCTAATAGCATAATAGAAGTAACTTTCCACTCCTTTATTGAAGGACTTTCGGCGGTTGAGCGCGCGCTTCCTTTTCTCGGCGTATTCATTAACGAAAGCACGAAATCATTTCATTGTTAATCACTGCGCTGCCGGCCTCGTGCGCATAAACGTCTATTTTAAAACGAACGCGCTGTCATGTAGAAATGATGTATAACGGGCGGAAGAGGCGGCGGCGACGGCAGCGGCGACGATGCTGGCTCCTTTCTTTCATTCACCATGCCACTTCGTTCATCTCCCACACATAACCTTGAAATTCAATGGCGTTTGCATAAAATTCCGCATCAAATGGATTAGGCACAATGCCAATCCTCTTCTCTTAACTAAAAATGATAAATACGTGTTGAATTTTCATCATTAATTATCACAAGTATCTAATATTTTAAAATTTAAAACAATCCTCACACACCTCAAATGACGCTCAATACTATTGAATATGAATTATTATTGATAGGAAATAATTATTAATGCAAATAATAATAATTGCAATGCAAGGATAATATAACTATTATTTATTCATGTTATTTGCATTAAATATTTCATTTCAATCAATGTTTGTCGCCTAAACAAATAGGCAAATTTTAGGGAATTTTTTGAATGTCACAAGCCGCAAGGAGCGCCACTGAACAAGGAGCGATTGCATGTTATCGACGCATGTACAATTGAGTTTCGCAAACAGGAGCATGTGGCACGTCCTGCGTGCATGAATTATTCAGATTCAGCAGGATGCCTCGACACGCCATTACACGGCCCATTTGTCATCGCGGCGGGCGACGTGCGCCATTGGCGGTGTCCGCCGGCGGCAAAAAACACTCTTCGTCCTCGAACATTCTGCTGTCGTCCTCAGCACTCCTGTCCTCGGTTCTTCTGTCCGCGCTTGCCCGAGTCTCTCGACGAATTCAGTTCAACACTCTTCAAGCCTCAACAACACCTTTGTTTCCCGGCTAAAGAGCGTGTCTCACTCAATTTCATATTCCATTAGGTATTCTTCTTTCATTTGACATTTATATTATTTTTCTTATTTAATTTCCCATTAAGCCATTAAAAACACGACGTAAATCGTTCGAAATTGAAAATAAATTCAACGGTTTTAATTAGTTGACCGCATAAAATAAATAGAGCTTAAAGGCGTATTATTTTAATTACGCAAGTTTTATTTATTTAGCACAATGTGCAATTTTTACGAGCCGTCATGTAAAGCAAATATTCATTAAATGTTTAATTAAATGGCGGCGATGTAACGAAAATACAGGGAATTTCGGGGAGGCGGATAAAGTGAAAAAATTTAATTATTCAAATGCGAACCTTAATCAGCGCATGCCAGCCGGTCCATGATGCATTCATTGCGAATGAAAATGCAAATGCCAAAATAGTCAGTCAATAAGCACTCGGAGAAGTTGGAATACGGCGAGCGGAAAAAAGGCGCAAATGCAAAACTCGGCAATTGCAGGCGAAAAGATGTGAAATAGAGCAGAACCGAGGCGAACGACGTGAAAGAAGATGGCGAAAACAATAGCGATGCTATTGTTAATTACGGTGCATGCATTCAAATGCCTTCATTAGGCAAGTTACCAAACGAATTAACTCAGTTGCGTTTCATTAAATGCACGCGCGCGCGCGCGCTCTCAAGCTGCACTTTCAACTTGGCGAGAGGATTTGTCAAAAATTTCATTCGCTTATGCAGTTATGGAAAATAATCCAGTTTGCTAAAAAGTTCATCAAACTTTTACGATAATGAAAATTGTTTAGTTTTGCGCACAGTGTTTTTCATTATTCGTATAACCCTCGTGACATGTTCCATTCGAAATAAAATAACTTTAATTAAAAGTCCTTAATGAATAACTAACAGAAAATACAATATAAATTGTTATTCTGCGGACTCGACAATTTGTTGAATTTAAACATTATATTAACTTATACACAAAGCGTAAATTTTGCTTTGTTTAGTTTGGTAGAATGCCACCAGGTACCAACAGTGATCATATAATATAGGCAACATAATATGCACCTTGATATTTTATGTTTGCATCAGTTTTATCATGTCTACTTTTCTGTATTTAGGCTAGTAAGTAATGAAAATATGTAAAAATCTAAGTATATTTGATATTTTTAATCTGGAACAATAGTTAATGTATATTAATTATAACAAATAAAACAAAAATGCATCACTAGAATGAATAGTTTGGTAGCTACATGTTTATAACGCTTTTTCACCTGTATCCTGACACATCTACAGGGTGTCCCAAGAATAATGCAGCATATGAAGTAACTGCCATTAAACTGAGTTGGATGTAATAAGATAATAGATTATCAATGATCTTATTCATAAAGATCATATTATTTAATAACCATATTTAAATTTGCAATGGTGCAGAATAATTGGGACACCCTGTATAATATATTTTATGAAACACACAATGATGCTATCTTTAAAAGAAACAAGTTATGTTAATATTGAGAAATAAATTTTATATATTAAATGGCAATCAAATTTTCATAAATCTTACGAGCACAAAAAACATGATATAAAGTTTTATATCGTGGATTAAATATTCCACTTGAATAATTTTGAATAATATAAAATCCTGCAAGCTTACTGTAAACAAAAAGTGGCATTATATACACATCATGTCCGTTGTAATAACTTTGATACATTTGGCTTCGAGTTCGCGGTGATACATGCGTGTATGCGTGTGCGCGCGCGTGTGTTTGCGGCCATTTGCACGTAAATGGAAGTGAATGCGAATGGTAACGACGGCAATGAAGGGCGACAGAGGAAAAACTGACAAGTGCAATGTGGCCATAAACGTGAGTGCATCTCGCACATAATGCACGTCAATTCGGAAATGCGCGCTCGCATGCGCACTTTTTCAGTGCATTCATGCCGGATGCAGTACGTGAAACAATCGCATTAAACTTGCATCGGACGCGCGCGTAAAAGACACGAACGTGTGTATGGCTGAGTGCATACGAGTTGCTTCGTTGCATTTTGTTCAATGGAAGCAAAAGTTTCATCCGCGTTGCGACAAATGCTTCTGACACACGCCGAATGGAAAAATGTGTTACCAATATGTTTGCTTTTGCTTTAGTTTGCGTTTTAGATGGACATGCATTGAATATTTTCAGTTTAGTGTTCGGAGTTGTGCGAAATAAATTCCGAACAAATTTAGAAAATACACAAAGAGAGCTTTTTTATAAATTAAATAAACTTGCAAAGTTTCAACGTTTTATATACAAACAAACGTACTATTCCGATAAATTTATTTAAATAGATTGTTTCTAATTTTAGCAAAATCATTTAACGTTTCTCACGTGTCAAAAGTAATAAAATGTTGGTGCATAATTTCTTTCTAGGTTTTTGTTTAATAACATTTTGTTTATTTGTATGTTTATGAATTTTTGAGATGCGTTTCTCACAAGCCACAAGGAGCGCCACTTACACATTTTTTTCTCAAAATTAATTAAATACGTATGTAATTCTTTCTTAGGTCAATTTCATGAATTGAAATAGCAAATAAGTACTTGATATTTGCATTTCGTTTGTCTTTGAATGAAATTGTGTCAAAATTTCGATCTGTATGATAATTAATTTAACACCTCAATATCGAATAACAAAGAATATTGACAGAGTGACTTTAATTAAATTCTCACACAACCTTGTTATGCATACATTTAATAATTGAACGCTAATTGCACTGAGGAAACAATGCACGACGTTAATGAATCTCCCCTGAAGGATGCAGTGCATTGTTTAGCATTGTCATAATCACCTTGCACTAATTTTAAGCACGGTTCACAATACAACTTTGAATGTTTCCAAATAGTGGCTTGTTTCTGAAATAGCACGTATGCTCCCTTAATACACAAGATATTAATTTCATCTCATTGTTCTCTGCGTTGCAATTCTGCATAGTGCATAATGATTATGTGCAATTAATTATAGAACTTGGAATTTACCTATAAAATTGTGCACATTATGACGTAAATTAATGCTTAATTGTGCGATATTAATACATTAATTTATCATATTTTATATACTTTAAAATATGTAGGGATAAAGAAATATAAATGACATGTTTGTCAGTAAATCATACAACTGAGTTTGGCATTCAAGCGTAAAATATTACCGAAGAGTAATAAATAACGACTACGAGTGCGTGTTCGATTCGATGGAGGGTACGCACCTAGAAGCTAAAAAAGAACGCTGGGAAGAGTGCGAAAAACGTGTAAGCAGACAAAAGACGACGAAGCCGAAGCACACAAAAAATAATGGCCGCTGGCGATTTATTACAATAAGAAAGCGTTTTTCAGGAGTGGCCGACATCCTTCCTGAAGTCGCTTTTCATTTTTTGCCAGCCGGCGAGCTTTGATTATTGCTAACTCACTGACGCGCCGCGACGTCGAAAGAAGCGGAAAGAAATGAATGTAGAATGATCACATCAATTTGTATTGTGCTTCGATATAATTGCTACAAATAAAAGTGATAAATCAAACATGATTATGTTCAAAATGACATAAGTCATCTTCGATCTGGAGTTCTTTGCCCTCTTTACTTAATCAATTAATACTTAAAGAATACAAATGATTTATCATTAAATTCCTCGAGAAAATGCTCCTGAATTCTCATAATTATATAATCTCCCTAGCAGGAAACTGCTCTGCATGGCTTGCAAGAAGTTAAGGAGCCCTTGGGCCATTATTGTGCAGGCCTGCGTTAAAAGGTATCAAACAAATGATTAAAAATTAAATTGCCAGAAAGTTTGCAACTAATTTCCATAATATTTATGTACTAATTGACTTAAGTCAGTCATTTGTGAATTCCAATGTATATTAATCTAATTAATTAGCTAATAACCGAATTTTCCGGACCACAAAACGCACCCCATAATTTTGAGATGATTGTTAAGCAAGTGCATTTACATATGTTTTTCTTTTTAAGAAAGAAGTCTAATCTTACGGTTCGGGAATAATAATGGTAATAATAGTATTTAAGACTGGATTCAGAATAAATACAGCTGAATTATTTTTAGAATTCTTATAATCTTCATATTAATCAAAATATCTACTTCAAAATGATTCCATGACGTTTCGTCCGGCGACAATTCGACCCAGGCATGTTTTAAGCATAAAACTGTTAACCTATAAAGCTGGTTAAAAATAATGAGTGTTATTAAAATATTTTATATTATCCAGTCATATTCAATATACTTTTAACCTATTCTAAACTGATCCAAATTATCTTAAGATGCATCTTAAAATGATGAAAATATATTTATGATGATATTCTTACAAGAAATAAGCTTTCATCCCTTAAGTCTCATCTGATGAACTGTTTAGGGTCAAACGGTAAGGGGTCGGTTTTAAGAATAATACTAAGTCTTATAATCATCCCTACATGTTTAATCAAAATATTTTATGTAAACCAACCATACTCAACTTACTCCTAAACTATTCCAAACTGATCCAAATGTCGTCTTAAGAGTATTAACAGGATGAAAATATACATGATGATATTCAAACAAGAAACACGGTTTAACCCTTCAACCCTCATCAGATGAATCGTCTGGGGTCGAATCGTCACTCAACGAAACATAATGCTACCCTTTCTCTTCTCTCTCTATTAAATAAATTAATAAAAATTAAATTACAACCTCACCAAATCGCCATAATGTTTGCAAGGCACTTTTTGTTTAATAATAATTAAACCCATATTTTATAAGCATAATTAAAAAATTACACCCTCTGGCAACATAAATAAAACATTTATGGAATTTTAATTAAATCTTCTACGCTAATAACACATGGTAATTGATCAATAAGTTTGCAATTTTAAACCCCCGTAAAAGCAAAATAATTCTGAATTTTTATTGAATAACTTTTAACTCAAAACCGTGAAAAAATTCATAAAATTTAACAAAATTTACAATAACTCTTGTGCAATGAGTAGGAGAAAATCCTGAATAAAATAATGACACAGAAACGAAAAAGGTAAAAATGTACATTGCTAAAGGTTTAAAATATTATATTTTTGCATTAATTTGAAACCTGAAACGTGCATGCACATTCTCATGACGTAGACATCAGGAGGAATATCAACAGGAGCATTGGCAGCAGTATGAATATTAAAAGCGAGACCAAGCATGGAAAGTGGAAGGCGAAAATGAGTTTTAAAACTTTGCTGATGCTCCTGCTACGTTGCCCGCTGTACATACAAACTCATCTCCAGGGACAATCTACGTAATAACCGAGTTGAAATCAAATACGAAGACATAAAAAATAAATGGAATAAAAGTATATTCGTATTAGAATACCCAGACTTGAAATTACCGACAATATTCATGTACAACTCGTACTTTTGCGCTTCATTCCGCGTATTGAGAAATTTAATTCTCAATCATATTTATTTCGAATTAAATATGTCTTAAATACTCAAGTTTTCTCAGTTGAATGCTCGTTTGATGTGTATTTTTAGGTTAGGTATGAACTACAGATATTTATAGAAATCTAAATATGAACATCAGCATAAATTTAATTAAAAATCTTAATTATATAACGATTTAGTACTGAGCTTTTTACTTCTTCATAAATTCATCATGCTCGACAATAACTTAACAGAAAATTAAAATATTTTAATTGTCAAATTTACCCTGATTATTAATAAACTCACGTAATTAATATAACTAAGTACTTTGCGTTTGTAACCGTAAGTACTTCCTCTTTATCTACTGAAATTGTAATTAAATTTGATGTGAAAACATTAAATAATTAAAACATTGTTATGAACGCATATGAACATAAAATAATCGGATTTAAAATTATTACGGAGCGTAATAAATGAAATTCTAAAAGCTCTGAAAACTTTGCCGATTAATTCGCGTAACGAGAGTGACGACTGCAATCTCAGATCAAATCGTTATAACGAGGCGTGGAATTAATGCGAAATCTTGAAACCACAAGTGAACTTTGATGCGCGCACACGAGAGCCGTACTTCACAATAACTATCTTAACTAGCTTAACTCGGTGCGTTCGGGCTAAAGCAGACAATTTGTTCAGCTCAACTCGGGGTATGTGCTCAACATTATTTCTGTACATCATCGTTGTTAATAAACGCACACCGTTTCGAAGCGCGCAGAAGAACATTTACAATGAAGAGTAAGTAAAACGTGATGGTTATATTATTATAATTAGTGTATTAAAACTTTATTACTTCATACTACGATGATCATAATAATATTTGATTAATTACTTAGTTGGCTACTTCCTACATCCACCTTTCATGTTGTGTACCTGTATATAATAATTGGCAGTGAAACATTAAAATTCCATTAAATTTATTAAATGTTTATAACACTTTACATAAATTTATTAATTAACACATATGGCAAAAATGATTATAATTTTCCCCGAACACAATATTTTTAAGTGAGGGCAGAAGAAAGAAATGAATAGAGATTTATTATTGAATCTAGTTTCAGAAACTTTCAGTAATTTTCCAGAATTTTCCACTAAATGCAAAATCACTAATATTGATGTAGACTCATTTATTATCTGCAAGGGGTAATTTTATGAATACCTTATAATATCATGGATAAAAGGGGTAAAAAAATATAAACTATAAATGATGAATAAATCAACCCTTTAGATTAAGACAGCTCTCTTAAAATAGTGAATTCCCATTAAATTCATTAAATTAGTTTCAGAAAATTTTAAGAACTTTCTCGAATCTTCCACTGAAAATAAAAATGTTTCGCTGCTATTGATGAAATGTTTCGCTGCTATTGAAAAATTTACCCTTTCTTGATAAAAGGGATAGAAAACTAACTTTATATTAAAAAAGTTTGATGAATAAATCAACTATTTTTTTCCAGAATAGAATCGTTAAAATAGTGAATTTCCTTTAAATTCAGGTAAATTTTTTAATTAACACATGCGGCAAAAAATAATTATAATTCTTCGCTTAAAACAATATTTTTAAGCGAGAACAGAAATACGAATTTATAGAGTATTATTATTCAATATAAAAATGTTCAGAAATTTTCCAGAATTATCCACAATTTTTTGCAAACGGTAAAGCCATGAATACCTTATTATATTCTTGATAAAAGGGGTAGAAAACTATAAATTTTATTTTTAAAAATGTTAAGTTTAATGATGAATAAATCAACCCTTTAGTTCAAGCTAGAACCCTTAAAATAGTGAAGCGTATGGAGCTCTCGACAGATTGGATGAGTTGAAGATGGGAAATTGGGAAATTTGTGAGTTTCACGCGGCTTTATATCAAGTTGGCCATATATTGAGATTGTCGGCGGATAAGTTGAATGAGATAGCAAACAAGTTGCATGCTGAAACTGCCAAAGGTAAATCTGGCATTGAGAAAGGCCATTTCAAGTTTACGGCCTTAAAGGTTGAGCATAGGTTAACTACCTGTGCGTTTATTCCTGGCTTTCGCCAAGCACCTCAGACGCAGACGCTTTATGGAGACAACAACCTTTTCCCGTAAAGTCTGCAATATTAACACTACATCACACACTCTCACTCTCTGCGAGCGCGAGTAATAAAATTAGTATAAAAATAATTAAACTAAGTACGACGAATTGTATGCGTTTCAAAGGGTATATACACTGTTCGTTTCGCGCACTTTGTTCGCCGGTTCATCTGAATAGAAAACAGATCCACTGAACTCTGAATGAAAGCATCGAACAGACCTCCCTCATATTCCTAATAGAATAGAATTTACATTTGGGGACTGAGAGCGAAATTTATTCGAGTGTATGAAGGATCTTCTGAATGTGCGCAAAGTTGTATGATCGCGATATTTGCATGCAAACGAACAGACGGCAGCAGGCAGCATCTCTCGCAAATGAAAGCGGACTAGTTTGATTGTTGGCCAGCCTCGCCTCCAGCCTTAGCGATGTCATCCAACAATGAATTTCAATGTGATTCGCATTCTTGGAATACGTATTGCCCATGGCTATTAATTATTTCCGTCTCTTGTTTGTTATAAACAAATTTTCTTGTCATTCAACTGACAAATTACATTAAAATATAAGTTATTATCTTAAATTGCTTTATTTCCAAAACCAATTTATTCATATTTCATATATGAATATTTCCTGAAAAATAAACTTCACTTTTGATTAATTCACGAAACTGGCAAAGGAAAAATATCGGGAATGTATTACGAACGGTTTGTATGGAAGATATTTCTTTTGCTTCGTTTTCAGTTTTCAGATTTAGGATTCTGAAAATCCACTTCACTGAAGCAGTATAGCGGGATGTAGAATATATTCCGAATTAATATTTCTTGGAATTCTTTGAATTTTTATTATTTATTTCATTTCACTTTTAAGTTAATAATCTTACTAATTAATCAAGTATTTCCACAAAGGAAACATATTATAAACAGTTGGTTTGGTTGACATTTTTATTCGTCCATTTTCAGGAGTTTTCAGATTTACGGTTTTGAAAAATCACTTGATTGAAGCAGTGTTCTGTGACTTTTGAAAAATTGATATGCATTTAATTTAACAATCTTACTAATTAATAAAGTTAAATGATTTACAAAGGAAAAATATCCAGAAAATATTACGAACGATTGGTTTGGTAGATATTTCTAATGCTCCATTTTCATGAGTTTTCACAATTGGGTTTCTGAAAGTCCAGTTCATAGAAGCAGGATCTCAAGTAGTATTCAGAAAATTTTTTGAATAATTTTTCCTGCAATTCTATGAAATTTGAAAAATTGTTATGCATAATATCACTAAGTAAGTACCTAAGGTAAATTATATACGTTGGAAAAATATTTGGAAAATATAGGTAACAATTGGTTTAAGTGATATTTCCATTACTTCATTTTCCGGAGTTTTCAGATTTAGAGTTCCAAAAATCTACTTGATATGCAGAAGATATTCTAAATTAATTATTCCTCTAATTCTTTGACTTTTGAAAAATTGTTGTGCACTTAATTTACTTTAAACTTGTTAATATCACTAATTAATCAACTTAAGTTATCCTTTCATCAAAGTTTACGTCTAGCAAAACTAAAACCCAGCTCATAACTTGATTTCCCAACCGTGACATTGATAATAACGGAAAGAAAGCGTGACCTAAAAATAACAGAACACTATCGCACCGACGAAACGAAAAGGGTCGAACCTTTGCCTTTTCAACTCATTCCTGCCCTTTATTCCTTATGCAAACTCACATAAAGACCGCGTCTACCTGCAAAGATTATGAGCATGTGATCAAATATCTTGACCGGAAACCTTCCCAAATCAAATCATACCTTTCCAACCCTTTGAGCGAATTACTCCATTCATTATTAACGCATAATATTCAGTGCAAACTTTGCTCAAATTGAATTTGTTCATTAATACGAAACGAGCACGAAGTAAATATTAATATTAATATCACATATCTACCTATGGGGTAAAGTAAATATAAAACATCCACTCTTCGATGACTTTGAGAGTCTGCTGTTGAAGTTCCAAGAAGATAGCAGAGTGCAAGAACAACAACAACAACAACAAGAACAAGTTTAGTGAATCTCAAAATGCTCTCTCTCGTAAAAGCACAGTCCTCTGACACTTCAGGTACGTAGACAAATTGATTGCATGTCGGGTGAGAGCACGTAACAAGCAACAAGTAAGTTAACACGTACAAGTTTTCCTATTTTGAGACATCGACTTAGAAGCACCAACTTTTCATAACTTTACCCCGAGCCAAAATCGACGTCTTGTTGCACGCGCCCCGAACATGAGGTTAATGCAAACGAATCTATTTCGCGCATAATAAATTCTTTCAACAACATGAAAGTAGCCAAGTTTTAATATCTTTTTTCCTCAACTTTCATGCGTCTTATATTGCCCTAAAAACTAATTAAAAGTGCATCATTTCTCATGCTAAACATTTTCGCATTAAACCAATTAAATTAGATGAAATTACATCCTGCTTTTTGCTCCACAATTTTTTTAGCTGCCACGTAAGTAAATTGCAAATTCTGAGACCTTCTGGAGATGGCAAAAGCAAACATAATTAATTAAATTATACTTCTTTTGATTTACAAACTTTACACGCGACTGCATCTCAAACGATTAGTATTCGTACTAAGAAGTCTTGGCATTTTCACGATTTA
This sequence comes from Anaulacaspis nigra, assembly GCA_030264675.1. Lineage (NCBI taxonomy): Eukaryota > Metazoa > Arthropoda > Insecta > Coleoptera > Staphylinidae > Anaulacaspis > Anaulacaspis nigra. The sequence goes on along the minus strand of JARJDV010001463.1, from coordinate 8,472 downwards.
ATTAACAATTACAATTCAATTGCTCGTGTATTTCGAGCAAACAAGCGCAGAACGGGGATAAGAAATTTTTTTATTCGCGTTTCCAATTTGATTCGATTCGGTTTCAATTTAAACAGATTGTTATTGCTGGAAATTGTGCACAGTCATGCTTTTTGTATCTCATGAGTGAATCTTTATCATTTACCCTAAGCTTGAGTGGACAGCACATCTTGGTTTATTTTTACACAGAGAAATACAAGAAGCGAACATTGTCTTCGTCGTCGTCTTAGAGTTTGCCGTTTATCCGACGATATTATACATAAAACTCGAAGGCGGCGGTGGCTGCCGCTAAGAAATTGCATCTCGTGTCGCAAGAGAAAAACTACACGCGGCAAGCAAACGTTCATTTTCAATTCGGCGCGATGCAATCAATTTCCAGCGTGCTGAAAGAAAAGCCACTTAAATTGCTTGCGTTGTCGATGCATCTAACGAAATGAGCTCGTAAATTTCATCCATAAATGTCCTGAACTACTTCTACTTTTCCCGAGCAATTCCTCAATCGCCAATTGCCAATTAAGATCAAAATTATTCTCTCTTTCAAGCTTTTTATACTTTTCATAATTTTCTGATGATTTATCCATGTAATTAACTCATTTTATGTTAATTCATCGTGGTAATTGCGCTTCGTGAAAGAATGACGCTCGCATTTAATTAAATCATGCTCTTAATTAAACTGATAATTAATTAAAGTGTTTTTCGCTCATATTTTTTGGGTTTTTTCGGCAGCGGAAAAAAGTGATTAACGCCTCTCCTTCTTCTGCTTCTTTATTTTACGCTCGCGCGTTTTATGTTACTGTAGTTGCTTTAATGGCACAGATTTCACAGCGCAAAGAAAAAAAGAGCACTAAGACTCGCAATAAAAATGGTCAACTGAGAATAATTTGCTTGATGGACCCAATGCGGATTTATTAGTGCGAGCTGTTAAAATGTGACCATTGCTCGTTTCTTTTTACCCTGGCGCAAACGCGAAAAAAAATCAGGAAGAAGAGACGAATGCTATAAAGCGAGCGAAAAAAAACGAACGATGTATGAACGAGAGGCGAAATGGCCTCATATTACATCGCTAAAAGAAGTAAAAGCGAGCGAATAAATGGGTGTAAAAAAGCATAAAGTTCATTGAAGGTATGCTTACTATGCAATAAAACTGATAGGAATTGAGGTTATGTAACAGACCACTGCGATTAAATTAAATTGGAAGAATTTCTTTCTGGGAAATTTGATTTCGCCACCAGATTAACGATTATTTAACGAAAAGGTTGCATAGTTTATTTAAATCTGTCAAGGGTTATAAGGTTGCACGGGAGTTAATGGAATAAAAGTAAATCGAATACGATTAGAAGGACGATTACAGTAATGGCGGGTGAGGGCAGGAAATTGTAAACAGCGGAAGCTGCGTCCTGATGCGTCTCACGTAAAAACGAACTGTACAATGCGGAAGTCTGCACTGCTTCAAGTGCTAAATTCGTGCAAACTGAACTGAACGCTTCTCGTTTTATTTGTTTGATCGATTTTTTGCTTCGTGTTTGCCTGAAAATTAATGATTTAATCTCCAGGAGTAATCTAAATTGTTATGAAAAGCACAAAAACTTAACCAAACAAATTTATTTAAAATATCAAGTTGGCTTGCAGGTTAAGTGAAAGTTAAATGATTCATTTTTAAAATTTGAATCCTCATCGTAACTGGGTCCAACATTGAACTTTAAAGTCCCCCGGAAAGTTTATAATTTGCTTCGTTTTAATAGGAGTTTTGGGAAGTGCTCCAACAAAAAGTAAGGGATGAATGCCTAATATGAGCTCTAATTTGTGTTATTAGTATATTGTGCATTTTGAATTTACTTTATTAATTGTACATTGAATAAAATATACTTGTAAAAACCAATCATTCCATCAAAAATATCACATCGTACGTATTACCGAACGTCATGTTACCATTATTAAAAAATATGTACAGAAGAAACCAAATTTTATGAAGATCATTGAAGATTTTTCTATCTCCACACCCCACCCAATCATAAACCGACAAAAACGTAAAACAGTTATGAACTATTTTAAGGAAATCTATCAAGAAATGTAAAGAATATATCAGAAATTTAAGTTTATATATTTATATATATATATATTATATTTAATTAAAATTTAGTTATATACCCTGGCTGAAAGACCATTGGCCGATGGCCAGTCCTTACATAACATAGTAAAATGTATTTTTATGTATTTTTAAGTTTATGTAAAGATAAATTTTGTAAATAAATAAATAAATACACATGTAAATTCAGCATTGCTGATTCGTTGTCGAAAATAAACGAATGTGCGTACGAACGTGCACGAGTGTGGGGTGTCAATTTTCGAGCATATTAAAAATGGCTGCATATATGGCGATAAAGAACGATTGCCTCAACGAGAGTGACCGAGTGTGGGGTGTCAATTTTTGCGCATATTAAAATGGCTGCTTGTTTGCCGATAAAGAACGAATGTCTTAACGAGAGTTAACGAGTATGATGCCTTCTTCTTAAATGTTTAATGTAGTATATTATCACAAATCAATGATTAATATAATTTATTATTTTAATCATCTCGTTGATTTTTAATAATTTTTATAATTATTAAACTATTGTTCGTTAAAGGACGATTTTTATTGGATTTTCTTTTCATATTTTCCTTCCTTTGTTATTTGTCTAAAATAGAACATGATAAATTAATGTTCAATGTTTAAAATTTACAGAATATGTAATTTTAGTTCATATTTAAATTATCAAACTTGAAATCCAAAATACATTAGAATGTAATCAAGAAGTGTGGATAATTATAATGAATGCTCACTAGTTTTTCTCGTAAGATGAACGCGCGTCTAGACTGCTTGTCCTCCCGGCCGTGTAGTAAATTAATTCAAATCAGTGTCTCGACATATCGTTATCATAAAAGAAGCACTCATGCATGAAAACGTCTCTGCGCAGCGTTATGTAAATTAATATTTCGTCACGGTTTGAGGCGCAATTATAAGTGATAATTAATTACATGCATATTGTCACATCAATTAATTATTTCATTAATTGAAAACTTTCATAATATGCTTCAAATTCTATATACTTAACTCTTATATAAAATACTTGATGAAATTTCAATTAACAAATGACACTCTCTCCTCGTCAACATAATTAATTAATCACGTTCAAAACACATCATTATAAAATTGATGAATTTCACATTGTTTTACTATTTAATTAGATTTTTTTGTTAGTCGCACAAACAAAGCATATTGCGTGTTTAGTATTCATCGATCATCATTATGGTCATAGCAAATCGATTACCAATAATTATTATTAATATGCCATAATGAATTATGATGTGTACTATAACTAGCGATAACGACGCAATTACTATGAAGAAATTTCTATAACGTTATCGTACATAAACATTGTTTATAAAAGCTGTCATTTTCATCAAAGCGTTTAGCTTTCAACAAAAGCGATTTTTTTTGTTTGACTTGTTCATCTGCTGTTTGACTGTGCATGGAGATTATCAAAATAAATGCGTAGTGTTTTTTCACAGAGTTCCCAGAGTTAGAAGTAATTTATAAATATTTCAATCAACTGAATCAATTGATTATTTTAATCTTTCATTTCCAAAGTAACTTTTCAGTAAATTCTTGTTTTTAATTTAAATAACATGAGAAAGAGTATTAAATTTGATAATTGTCCATCAGTTGTGATATTGCAAATAATCATGATTATGTATAAATATGGGGTAAGTGCACATTCGTTTTTCGTTCACTAATTTTGTTCATATATATCAATAATTTATATTATAATACCCTAATATATATTAATAACAGCTTTTATATGATCGTTTGGCGCGTGATACATTGGTGGGGCAAGTGCACTTATTCGTTTTTCGTTATATATTTTGATAATTTAAAGGAGATTATCGCCTTATATTGAAATATATTTAATAGTTATAAAATTCCCTTTAAAAAAATCACAATTTGAATCAACTCGATTTTCTCAATTAATTAAACTAATTATTTAAATTTCTAATATTAATATCCTTGAGATATTGCAATTTCTGTCATTTTATATCAATTAAAAGCCATTAACGCACTTGCCCCGTTTATACACTTCCCCCATTTCACTATAAATATAAATAAGTTTCAAATATATATTTAAAATATCACTAATTTATCAAATTATTGAGCATTCACATGAATAGACGAATAACAAATTTTGTCTTATAACAACAAGATTAAATATACAAGACATCATTAATTATTTAAAAAATTATCCAAGTTTTATCATTAATCTAGATTTACCGCTTAAATCAACATTGCCTTAAGTGCAGCTTAACTAGTTGCAAACTCTGTATGCACTTGGTGTGCGTTTATTAATCTTATGTAAATTTGTGTTCGGTTCGTTAAAGTTTGTTCGCGTAGAAAATTATTTGCAAAGAATCTGTAAATATCCTGAAGCATGAATTTATTGTACGGATTCAAAATGTTTATCAAGTAGGTATTAAAGCCTATTGTTTCATTCTGGGAAATTTTGTTTACCTACAACTTCAAAGATTATTAAACTTTACTTAAGATCATATTACAATACTTGGATAACGTTTTTTTTGTCTTTTCCACTTGACGAAAATAAAGAAATGGAAAATCCATACGCAACAAATTAAATTGTTGTACGTAATGACTTTGTAAAAGTTTGTGAATTTACAAGGTAAAAAACGGCATGTTTTTCATTTAAAATAAATCTTCAACAACAACACATAACTTTGACTTGGAGAACTTCAAAGAAGCTTTAATTAATCCTTAAGAAAAGAGAATTCTACTCACCCAAGGATAATTGGTAAACACCTGAAACAAACATGAAATTTAATATGGTTAAAGATACTTCACAGGTTATTAATAGATTAATATGTCGAGCTATGAACAAAACAGATAATAATGAATCCGTAATCCATTTTTGTTTTATTAAGTAATTCAAAGCTTTTTGTTCTGCGAATTTAAGGTAATGAGAAAATATTTTTTTAATATAAATATTCAATCAAGATTTTAATGAGAAACATGAATTAATTTCATTCTGTGCATTTAATAAATATTTGAAAAGGGTGTGTTTAATCTGTTCGCAGGAATATAAAATTAAGCTTTAATAATAAATAAGTAAATTCGTTTAAATAATAAAACACGAGGTTTTGCGTTCTTCCTTCGCGGCGAGCTGTTTTATTGCAGCAATAAAAAGCCGTTGAGAAGGATTTTAGTTTATTGCCAATTTATTTCGCTCGCTTTCCAATTTTACTGTTATTCACACGAAATTTACTACATGGATATTAAGTAAATACAACTACAGCGCGAAAAAACTATTTACGCGTGCTGTGCTGAGCTGAAAATTTTATGAATTTATAACTGAACAAGAACATTTTTTAGTTAGTATCAATTTATTTTTATATTAAATTTAGACTGAAACACATTGAGATTTAAAGTGACGGTAAAATGCTAGATGCTGACATAGAAAAACGAATCTCTTCGGATTTCATATTTAAGTGAAGAAAATATTACATACAAAACTTAATCAAAAATTTACTCCAAACACGAGAGACAAGCTAACTTAATTTTAGATATTACATGATATTTGAATGAATTAAACGCTGAAACATTAATATCTCTAAGTTTGGTTATCATTATGTATTAGTCAATCATAAAGGTGCACAGCTCAAATTGCGGGCTAAAATACATGGCCCGCAAAAAGAATTACGAGAAGGACGATTAAAGGAAAAACTAAATATGTAGAATATGAAAAGTTTTTTGGTTTATTTCCTATGAAGTCCTAGCTTGATAGGACTGGCCCGCGGGCCCAAGATGTGCAGGCGTAGTATATGAGAATACTTTTCGAAGATGTTAAAAATATTTGAATAAATTAAACGGTGAATCATGGTAGTGCACACCACAAATTAAGTTGCAAGTACGTAAAGAACCGTGGGTCAAAATACATGGTCCGCAAGAAAAATATATGTGATTACGAGAAGGACGATTTAAGGTAAAACTAAAAATATGTAAAATATGAAAAATTTTTTGGTTCGTTTCCTGTGAAGTTCTGGCTTCATGGGACATCATGCATACGGCCCGCGGGCCCAAAATGTGAAGGCCTAATATACAAGAACACTTTTCGAAGAGATTCAAAATATTTGAATAAATTAAACGGTGAAAGATTAATATTTTAATGATTTCAATGAGTTTGTCAATTATAGTGCTGCACACGACAAATTAAGATGCATGTACGTAAAGAGCCGTGGGCAATAATACATGACCCGCAAGAAGGATATAATTTAACGGGAAAAACAAGAAGAATCAGGAAGGATCAAAAATTGTAAAATATGTAATGTGAGTTTAGTTAAACCCCATAATGATGGGCAGCTTGCGGCCCGTGGGCCTAAGATATTTTTAGAATACTTTTAGAAGGGAATCAAGATATTTGAACATTAATATCGGTAATTTTAGTTATCACTAGCCAATGATAGAGATACATTGCTCAAATTGATACGCGGACCAAATACATACCTCGAAATAAGGGAAAAATATGCTTTTTTTGTATTTTATTCCGCATCCGGCCTGCGGGCCAAAGTTGTGCACGTCTGTTCTGAAATAACAGTTTTAGAAGGAAATCAAACATGATATAAGGTAGTTACAGATGCTGATTTGAGCAGAAGATGTCAACAAAATTTAATACTAAGATAAGACGCACCATTACACTATAAGACTCACGCTAAATTTAATTTCATTTTCTATGCAAAAAGACGCGTCTTATAGTACGAGAAATTCGGTAATGATAACTCCAATATTTTATAAATAATTCAATACACTCAATATAAAACTTAAACTTACTTTATGCACTCTGCACCATAATATTTATAACAGGAATATGTGTTTATCATATTCAAGATGAACTACAAATTTCCATTAAACTTTACTCATTTCGCCTTGAAGGTAAAGCAAAACATAAATATTATTCAAGCATATTGCAAAGCAATACGCTGGGCCCTGAGCGCTTTAATTGCAATTAATCAAATGAATATTTATACTCGATTTAACTCGATGGAATGCAGAGCAAATCAGAAATTTGCATAATTAATAATTCCCTTATCATCTAAGCATGCATTGGCTTCTTATCGTGTTGCGACAATCAAAGATAATTTCAATCAGGCGCACACGGATTATCAAAATGTTGCATTGTGCGACATGGAGTGCCTAATCGCGTTTAATTAAAATTAGCAGCCGCATTGTTTAATAACCAGCTATTAATAAACGGTTGCATCACTATGGTTCGTACAATACGCTTTTCGTCCATCACTGATGCGATCGATTATGACAGGAACGCAAACAGTGCGCGAACATATGCTCGAAATTGATGGCCACAATGCACAATCTGCTCGCTCTGTGCCTTTTATGATGGCATTTTATTTGTTTTATCAATTCAACTACGCACACGGATTTGCGTTATCCTATCTTTGACCGTGAATCTCAATGATTGATTTATTATTTTGCTTTAACTTTTGACACGTTATTAACGGATTATAAATATTTATATTACATTCAGGCAATTTTTATTTATCAACTTTTAATTACTTGTAGATTAATTTAAAATTCTTACAGCTATAAATAGATAACAAATTTAATTTAAATAAATAAATAAATTTGTTCCTCACATTTTGTAAAATATTTGTTATAATAATGCGTGAAAAATAAACATTTTATATTTTATGTGCTAATAATATTATTTGTGTTACAACGAATATTTATTGAGCAATTCTAGAATGATTGCATATTATTTCATTTTATGGTATTTTTGAGCAATAAACTTTTTACATTCCATATTACATTTTTGTTTATTTCAGCGTGGAATATATTCCATTGCCAAAAGTGTTTATTACTCGGAATTTATGATTAAAACTGCCATTACCAGGAAAACAACAACAATATATAAAAAATGTGAATGATACTGGATTAAAATATAATGCTGTTTTATTTGACATCCAAGAATTATATACGTACGTATATTTTCTTTAGGTTCCAGAATCGCCATTAGATTGTAAATAATATGAAATGAACATTTTTGTACAAAAACATCATTGGGATATTGCATAATGATACAATACAACTGACCTTAATACTGCATTATCTAACTAAATTAAAGACTTTCTTCTGGAATTCGCTATTTTAATTCATAATTACTCTAAAACTAAACATCCGATCAAAAGCAAATTTTCAGAATTTAATTATAACTAGCCTACTCATCCGGTTTTGCCCGGACTAAAACTATATCTTTGTTTTTGAATAAAATTGGTCTAGGTGATGTTGTTTTTGTTGGAATTTGCTCTGCATCTTCTTTTTTATATACCAGCGCATTGGCCTCGAATTTTGTCAGTTTAACTCCTAGAATGTTCCAT
>JARJDV010001457.1:0-29212 GCA_030264675.1 Anaulacaspis nigra | reverse complement strand
GGGCCCCTATGACCTTGAGAAAACACTATTTAGTTATAATAGACAAAGAAAGTAGACAAACAAGGTTCTAAATTTATTTTTATTTAGTTACTAACTATAAAAAAATAGGAAATATAAAAGATAATCTACAAAAGTAACTCGCTTAGCATAAAATCCTTAGATTAATTCTATGTTGATTGCAAAAGTACTCTTCTAGATTTAAGATGAGCAAAATCGTTAATCACTTCTTCAAAATCTATGGTATTGAGAATATCACATTCTATGGACATCAGCGACAAACTAGTTAATCTCTCTTGAAGCAGCCACATATTTAGCCAACATATTTTTTACACCAATAGATATTTTCAAGCTATGTTGTACAAGGTATAACTATGCGCATGCGGCAAACTAAAGCTAATAAGCGTAGGTATTGTAGTAAGTCATTATCATCAGATTTTTCAAAATTAATGTTTTTCGGCAATACCTAAATATCGGTTATCATTTGGTAATCTGGCAGGAACTAGGGGGCCCCATTCGATCGCGTAGTGGGGAAGAGGGGCCTGGATGTAGCGATCGATAACCAATCTGTACATTATGCATTAAATGATAAAATAGATATGGTTCTTATTGTACCCTTACAATTAAGTGAAAGGTATACTTTTAATTTATTATACGTACAATTATGTAAATGTTTGTTTGGTGTCCATTACAAAATGGCTGATTGTTAAAAGACATATAATGATGATTATTTGTTGATGATTTACGTGAAACAAATTAAAGTATTATTTATTATATTTACAGTACTTTAAATTTCTTTGAAAACCACATTTATCTTCTGAATTTATCAACTGGATGAGCTCAGTTTTGTTATGCAGGAGACACACTGCGTATTACGCTTGGTTGCCGATATTATAAATTTTGAAATTTTATAGTATTTTAATAAAAAACATGCATATATTCGTAACTAATAATTTGATTGGTCAGGTACGTCTGGTTGCCGAGATGTAATATTTTCAAAATGTACGTTGCATTTTTGGTAAATCGTAAATTTACTAAGCTATAGAACTGACATTTATGAAAGAAGGCATTCTGTTAATAACACATATATTATCTTAAAATTTCAAAAAAAATGTAGAGCAAATTTGTTGAAACTGAAGTTTCGTATTCGGATAAATATAATTGCGATTCCAGTGTATTTGGCTGGCGAGATATGATTTTAAACAAATATCAATAAATAATTTCGGCAAATCCTAAATTTATTTATCTATTACAAACCTATTAAAAATAAATTGTATAAAAATACTCTTTTTTTGAGATCAAATTTTTATTTAATGCTGGATTAGGAGGGAAATCGGAAGCACGTTGCACGATACCTCCTTTTAATCAATATAACAAACTTTATAAATATGCTAAAATTTCAGCTTAATCGGATTGGAAGTTTCGTTATTTCAACAGTAAATAACAAAAAGTGTAAATCAATCTATATATCAGCATCTAGCCACATTGGTACGATACATAATATGCGGTTGTGACCAGTATACTGTGACTATCTGTGTACCCACTATCAGCCGAATGAGGTGATAAGAGTACTAAACAATGATGTAAAATTTATCAACAATTAATGTATAGTCTATTATTACGTTAAATTAACGACTGCTGACTAGGCGTTTGCTAACGAAAGAATGTGGCATGTGGTTTTATTTAACTTTTGATTTATTGGTTTGTTGAGCTACCCTCCTTTAATTCCGAAATTAAAATGTAAACGTTGCAGTGTTCGTATCATAGTTGTGTTTATGTTATGCCGTGTGATTGTAATTTACAAGATGTGGGTCCAAATCCCAGCGGAGGAATGCAATTTGTAAAAATTCTGTGAAATATTTGACGTAATGGGCAGTTTGTTTTAAAGTTTTTAGGCCAGTTAGTTACTATTACAGCAATATCACATTCGTACCAGGTACAACGCTCGCTAGCGAAGTCTGACATTCTACGAAAGCGACCAGAGTTTCCCGGGTTCAATTCCCGAGTACAGCTGTTTATATTGAAATTTTAATACGAATCAAACGTGATCCTCGGGTATGCAAGGGCATCAAGCTTTAAGATTGTAATGAGGACGGTCCACCCCAAGCACCGCTCCCCGGCAGGTATGACCAGACTGCACGGTGTCCGACCTGTGACTGTCTCCTCATTCCCGATATTTGTTACTAACAGAACTCGATTTGTGGCATTATTTGAGAGAGGTAGTGTTAACCCCTTTGATGTAAGTATTCTCAGAATTATCTTCTAACCACATGTTTCGACGGGAGCGCCACATGTTTTCGACGGGATTTGAACCCATGCCGCACAGGTAGTCGCAAAGTGTTATCACCACTAACCCATCATCCAATCAACTACATTGCGTTTCAAACTCATACAAAGTGGACTTAAAATATGGACTTAAAATGGACTGAACGAGTATTCCAACATACGAGTTTTTTCAGATACCAGTTGTGGAGCGAGCGATATTTTAAGACGCGAACAAGATTTAAGATCTAGGATTCACACACTCGTCCAATTTTTTCAAATCGCTATATTTCATAAACCAGCACACCAACTTTTCAAAATACAAATTTTGTTATGCTTGTGCCTTCATTATCTATAAATTTCTTTAAATAATTAAATAATATCGTCAAATAATTAGTGTTTTCATTTTGGCATAATATTGAAATCAAAATTAATCGAAAACATTTAGAGAATAAAACCATTGTATTTTAACTTACCAAATAAAACTGTATTTATTACTTATTTTCCCACGCAGAAACTATGGACCACAGGGGGCTAGAACGGATTAATGGCATTTCAATTAATTTCAATGGGGGAAAATTGCTTTTCCTTTATTCGAGCGATTTAAAATACGACCAATGTTTCGAAATAAATTAAACTCATATGTCGAGGTACCACTGGAAATTAGTGGAAATAAGTGAATAGTGTTACCCTTAAACTCGTAGGAAAAGAAAAATTCTGACCATTTCCGTAACTACTTTTATTCAGTGAGCCAATCTTGAATTATTACGCTATTATATTCTGTAAAATACAATAAAAAATCCTACAACAATGAATCTATTCAAATTATAGCAATTATAATATGAATCGAGTTTATATTACATTATAAAACTACTTTATAAAAATCGAACAACCAATACAATAATATAAATACGTTTTGTATTTACTTAAAGAAGCAAAATAAAGTTGTTTCGTGATTACGCTGTTGTCAAACAGAGTTTACGCATTCGATATCGCAGTAATTTTAAAAGACCATAACAGGCGAAAGATATTATTACAATTTAACTGCCCCCAAACAATTGTACTCTTTCAATGTTTCACTCATATCATATGGGAAACTGAGCGTGAAGTAGCAATAAAAGTGTTACAAATACTTATTCAAACGGCGTAAAATTCACTAATCGCGCGTGCAATTTAGCGAACGGCTACCCACATGCAAGTGCATATTTGGAGGACGCGGTCCGTGCAATGATAATGAGGCCCATCAACTTGAATGCGAATTGAATTTGCATTAAAATTGCGTGCCAATTCATCACTCATTCATATTTATTTTTTAGCAATAATACGGCACATTATACGCGGATTTCCATTTTCGCGTTCCGGCCTTTTCATCAACAAAGCATCGATAAGTTGTCTGATAAGGTCGTATAGAGTATCGGCACACCGGCCGAATACAACGAGCGTTAACGTTCCGAGTTCAGCAATCAATTTGTGATTGATTCTCCGTTCAAACACACTTCCCGTTCACGCGCTTCTGCATGAAATTCGCGACATAATGCTCGTGCATTTGTTAATTCTGGCACTTGCGCTTCCCGCTGCGATTGCATCACACAATCTACTCGAGTTGGAAAACGACGATTACGAGTACAAGCATCATGATAATGAAGAAGTGCGATCCATATTGATGGATGTCCATTACAAATGTCGAAACATCACCAAGGTGTTTTCGCTGAGAGGTCACACGGTCAGTGGTGATAAGATTTATGGAATAACGTTCGGATTGCATCCGAGCCACCATACACCACGTAATTAGCAAATCAATTAATGATGTCCATCTAAAATGAGTTTAATTACAGTGATACCAGAATTCAAGTATTTGGCTAACATACATGGCAATGAGGTGGTTGGTAAAGAGATGCTTTTACGATTAAGTGACTACCTATGCTCGCGATATTTGGAACATAATCCGGATATTGTGAGGTTAATACAGGCTACGCGCATCCATATTTTACCCTCAGTTAACCCTGATGGATGGTACGAAGCTAGTGCTGCTTCGGTGGGTGTTGCATGTTTTCTGATATCAAATAAGTGCTTTAATTTTATGTACATTACAGTTTAAAGATAGGAATGACGTTATTGGACGGAATAATCTTAATGATGTTGATTTGAATCGTAATTTTCCGGATTTAACTAGGCATGTTTTAAAGCACCATAACGGTGGCAGAGAAGAATTGTTGGAAAATCAGCGCTTGTATCAACTCATAAACCAAGTGCGGCCCAATGTAAGTCAATTCATTGTTATCTTAGGCGAATCTTATTAAATAGATAATTTTATAGACGCAACCGGAAACTCATGCTTTGATTGACTTCATTTTCTCCGAACCATTTGTATTATCAGCTTGTTTACATGGAGGTGATTTGGTTGCCAACTATCCATACGACGAATCACCAATCCATCCATTGAAATTGTACTCTGAAACCCCGGATGACAACGTTTTTAAGTAAATTTCAATTTCTCAAAACTATGAAATAATTATAAATGTTGAACCTTAGATTAATTTCAATGGCGTATGCTGACGCTCATCCGACAATGGGTAAACGACGCTGCTATGCCAACGAAGAGGGTTTCATTAACACCCATGGCATCACTAACGGAGCCGATTGGTACAGTTTATCTGGAGGTAGTTAAATTATTATATTTAAATATGACTTGGATATTATTGTACTTCTTATCAAGGCATGCAGGACTTTAACTACCTGGCAACCAATTGTTTTGAGATAACGCTTGAAATCTCCTGCCAAAAATATCCTGACGCCGATACGTTGCCTTTGTTTTGGCAGGACCAGAAAGTAGCCCTTTTGGAATATATCTGGCATACGCATTTGGGCATTAAAGGAATCATTTCAGATGCAGAATCCGGTACACCACTAAGCGAAGCCGTTATAAAACTTGCAACATATACTGGCAAAAATTCTGAGCCTATACCAATTAGACACGAAATCACTTCAGGTAACTTTTATCATGAGCTCAACAATCTTAACCTAAACTGAGTTAATTCCAGCCGCGGATGGAGATTACTATCGACTTCTTACAGATGGTGAATACATATTGACGGTATCAAAACATGGTTACTATCCGTATATTGAACATATCAATGTGTCCAATGCGAATATCAAGAATATTGATGGTGCCCAATTGATCAATATTGAATTGATTCCGATCAAGTAAATAGATGACTTGAAATTCGATTTGTGTTACCAAGATTTTCCATAAATGTTCGAAAATATCCAATATAAAAATGTTTACGATTCCTTTTCAATTCTTATGCATATTTCATATTGTTAAACTATGCTCCACTATTTGGACACCACTTTTGGTCGATTTCAATCTAAAGGATGCGTATCAAATTTAAGTTAATGATCCTTTATTCGCGAATCGATCGCATCGACCTGTGACTGGTTCTGCCCACACAGCCACGATCGATAAATGTTTGAAGAAAATGCTTAAAAACGACTTCGTTTTTTATGAATTTGGTCTGCGCATTCCGTGAATCACTTGCGAAGAGCGAATGTTTCATTAAAAAGTATTAATTTATTCCGAAGCGATTGTGTATTTGGGAGCGCGCCCGAGGTGGTATTTACATTGTGCCAGCAATTATGCTATGCAAATGAAGAGATTTTACCCGACCACTTCTCTCACGCGCGCACACACATTGCCCATAAATTAAATGAGTCTGTCAACTTGACCAAGCGATGCTAAACGCACAACTCTATCCGACTCGAACGCCTCGTCAAAGATGAAAGTGAATTAACATCACTCTACATCGTTCCTCAGCAGCCATGAGGAAATTCGGACCTTGTCCTTTGTCCAGGATTAATAGGGTGTGCTCGAGTGATAAGGAAAATGAATTAAGCATAAACAAAACGTTTTCGCATTAATCATGTATGAATGAACAAGCAACAACCGCAGCCGGCGGTTCGGAGTTGTTTTGAAGGCCGACCGAGTCCTCCACACCATCCACACACCACAAACGTACCAACACTTGTAGAATTTACGCTGGCAGGCGCGTGCTGGCGACTAATTCTTTCGCGTTTGGCTCAAGCTCTGCGCGGTTGCACTTCGCGGGACTTTGAGCGCCTTCGCACCAGTTTGTGATTGTCCTGCGCGCAAACAACCGCGATTACACCAGTGCACCATGCGAGTAAAGATTCAAAAGTTTCTCTAATCCATCCGCAGAAGATCCAATTGACTTCAGCACTGCACGCCGTGTGAGTTTTATTGGCGTTTAATTAATTGCGTGTGAAAGCATTACAACAAGTGTGTTTAGTAAGTGCCCTTATCGCATGTCATTTGATATGTGCGATTGTGTTCAATCGATAATTTCGCAAGCGTAGATTGCAACGGCATGCGTTTGGTGCGTATGGAAGGCGTGGGTTTTCCGCAAATGTGCGTACAATTTTCATATGCATGCGATGCGCACGATGGCAGCGAGTGCGCACCTTCTTGCTAAAGCGGCTGGCTTTATTATATAGTTCCAATCATATGGTACATTTAATCAAGGCAACAGCGACAACAACAACGAGCACAAGTTGTTCGCGCATTTTTGTCGCCCGAATCTTTGGATTATTTACTATCCAACGTTCGAACAGGTGGTCCTTGCACACTTTCGTGCCGCCGAATGCGCATATGATGTAAGTGAGTATAATATCCACTTGATATTACGTATATTACAACACCTTTAACAATGCATGAATCATTCGAGAACAAAACGCATTTATTTTGCACGCATTGCGCCAATTTTCATAAGTTATGTTCGTCATGGAGAGCATCCTTGCTCGCGCTACGTGCACTCCATTCAAATCACAAACATGTCAAATTTCTTCATGACTTGTTAATTATCTCAACAATTGTAGTAATTCGCTTTTCATTTGATGGAAAGTTATGCATCTGCATACCCATCAATTGTGGACGTTTGAAGGTCGCAATTAGAACAAAAACGCGGAAAAACGTCAATAGTGATGAATCGCGTTGAATGTTTTACTGTTATCTCGTTTAGCATATTAAATGATACATGAGCGACGAAGTTGATTCTTATAAATTGCCACTTGACATGCAAAAAATAAATTTCGATTCATTTAAATCTGTCACAATAAGGATGGAATGTTGAAACAACATTTACGGCATAAATATTTCAATCAATAAAGCTAAAAGCTTTTGGCGACAAACAGGTAATAAAACGGCGCTGGCTCAGTAGAAAATGATGAAGGTTTCTACATAATCTGATAATTTATTGCTAATCAGCGACATTTTATTAATAAACCAGCAAAATTCCATCTTATTTTTACTTTCGGAATAGAAATTAATTCTTGCTCAAGAGAGCTTGTGCAGTCGTTTATAAACGATTAATAACATTTCGTAATACACGAGAAATATGGATAAATAAACGAATAATATCATGATCGAGTTCACATAATAAAGAGCAATAAAATGATTAAAGTAAGTAGTAAATTGCTGTGCGAGGGAGCGCAGTGGAAAAATTAAAACAGCATGCGCGGATCGTATATCACGCATTGATCAATAGATGATTATGACATTGCCATTGTGATGCAAGAGACAATCCACTTTCTTCTTTGTTCTGCGCGCACCGAGAGCGATAAATAAATATCAGCTGCGCGCAGCAAGACACACAATATCAACGCCATTATGTTATCGGCTATTATTGGAAGTGCGAACGGATAATGTGTCTG
This sequence comes from Anaulacaspis nigra, assembly GCA_030264675.1. Lineage (NCBI taxonomy): Eukaryota > Metazoa > Arthropoda > Insecta > Coleoptera > Staphylinidae > Anaulacaspis > Anaulacaspis nigra. The sequence continues at coordinate 21,226 of JARJDV010001457.1, read as the reverse complement.
CAAACAACCGTTAACACTTCACGAAACGCAAGTTGTGCGCTGCACGTAGAAAAATTGCATCCGAACATAGCCAAACAAGACAATGTGACTCACATGCGCAACGCCAAACATGTATGAAAACCACGATTTATTTCGGTTGCAAGCCTCATGAATCTACAAACGTAACACAAAGCGTGGCAAACGTCAAGTACTCCGAAATTGCCGAGTACTTTGGGTGACACTCGGTGCTTAGATTGTCGAGTCATACCCCACGGTCGCCAAAAGAACTCCTTCGCGACGAAGGAGACTAAAGGTGAGCGTGTATGCATGCGTAGGTGCACCACGTAATATTCTCAACTTATTCCACATACAGTTCAACACCATCAATCCAAACACATCTAGCAAATAATTACAGCTGTAGATCGAACATGTTCAAGGAGCACCAAGACCGTATAAGTCAATTTGCGCTTAAGCGCCAACGGAAATGCGAAGCAACGTTATTAATTTAATTAGACGCGACATGTTCGATTCAGTTCTGTTCACCTACTTGGGATTTCTATATTTATTCGTCTGCGAATGCGCATTGTGTACAATTAAGAAAGTATAAAAATCCATCAAGGATGATCAGCGTGTGCGCTGTCTGCACATTAAGTGTGCTTTATGGTCGTGCAATTAAAATGATTAAAAATGCAGCACAATGAAAGCGCATTCATTATTGGAATATGAAACAATTTAGTTGTTACGCAGAAATGCAAACAACCAACCGACCGCCGACTGCCGCTCGTACAAATAATCATCTTTAATTGTCTCGTTGAAAAGTCGAAATGCAAAGGAGTTTGCGTTGCATAAGCAGCAAATGCAATTTGCATTTTCATATCGTTCGCATGGCGCAATCCGACATGAGCCCACCCAGAGGGACACAAGTTAATTTCCCTCACGCACTGTGCACAGCAATGCAAGCATCAATTAATCGAATGTATTACCCAGTTTTTGCTGTTGTTTTCAAATGAGTATGTGTGTTATATCAATAAACAATAAAGGTGCCAACATGAACGCACCTGATGTTTGTTCATCTCATCGTTCATCGGTCCGTGGAAAGTAAAAGTTTGTCTTCAGGCTGAAGCTTGTACAATAAACATCTAATTACATTCAAAGCAAGTGAATCAAGTCCTCTCAATTGCTCAAGAAAACATTGAATGGCAATGCGTGAGCGTTGAACGCACATTATGAGTCAAGGAAATTCAACGAAATCTCTTTATGAAATTCCTTTTTGTTAATTGTTTACATTTTGTGGTCAAATTACCCACGTTCTTAATTTAAGTAAGCTACTTAAATGACAGATTCCTCTACATTTTCCAGTATGATTATGGATTAGGTCCACACATGCACTTACGCAATCGAAACAACAAGATATGCAAATGCTAATTGAAAATGCGTGCAAATGTTCCTAATTGTACGCTAGAGAAAAGTAATTGTTGGAAGGCAACATGCAATGAGCACTTATAAATTCATATTGCACTGCACCGACGAGAAAAGTTGATCAAATCTGCAGGCAATTTTTCAATTAAAAGTGTTTTCACTCCACACGCAGCGAGCATTTTTTTCCAGTTACATCTCATTAGAAATAACGATGCAATCAATCATATTACGTCTTAATTGTTTCCTCAGTAAATGGCTTAATAACGCTGCTAATTATAGGATAAATTAAAATTATATTGTGCCATAAATCAAGTGCTTAAAACGCATGGAGAAAAAGATTGTTGATGATTGAATCATTTGTATTTCATATTAGCTCATTGTGTGTCCCATTAGTGACTGATTGCAATGGATCGTTTGCGGTGATGTCCAAGCAACAGCAATTGGCAACATAATTCATCTCCAATTTCGATAAACAACTGATTTACTCTAGGTCTGATGATTATGAATGTTTATCGCATTCGTGTGGTTCGCACCTTTCAACAATTCATTAAAAATTGTAGTCGCCCTGACGAATATGGTAATTGCGCAAATTTTCTTTACTCTTGTTGGTCGCCGCTATCTACAGTGCGCATTGAGCTATTGATATCCTTATAAATAAGTGTTGATCAATCACAACGCAGCAATGCGCATACGTAAACAAACATTGATTCAAGTGATTTGCACTGGCAGCTAAAAGTGCACGGACCGATTGATTTGCGAGTGTGATTCATTGAGCTTGTGCGCCGGTAATTTCAGATGAAATCCGCCCGATTCTCTCACTTTATATAATTGTTTATGCACATATATGTAATGCATGAATAAATCAGTGTGCGATACAGCCTAAGCGTGTACGCTCATACATCGTCCAGCGGCTGGCTGCCACTTAATGTAATCTCTTTGGTGATAATACCAAATTGGGAAGAATCAGTCCAAGGTGATGATCTAATAACGCCATTTCAAGAACTCGCAGCATATGCGCCTGTGTTTTTATGCGCGCTCAACCAGCGTATTTTCTCATCGAATACGAATGCAAAGCGTTCGCATTTATTATTGGCAAATTGTGACCGGTTACTGCGTTGCCCAAACGATCCGCGATTCTAAGGCGCCTGTTGAACCAATTGATGTATAAGAAATATCTATATTTATTCAGCATGAGCTATAAATACTTACAATCTGAAGTTGAAATTTGAAATGTTGTCTATGAGATGCCATCTGATCTAACCCCAAAACCATGCGATTTCTTTTTCTACCACCATTCTTTTTCCGTGACGATATTTTCGTGTTACATTTCAGCACTGATATCACATTTTCAATGTTCGCTGTTATTTTCCTCATTATAAACAAATAATAGAAATTTGGTCGTTGCGAATGTAACTGCTGACTGTCATTTCTAGCGCATGCGTAGTAATATCTTGCATATGAATTTTATGTGGTCATCAGAATGGCAATAAAAGAATTTACTTTGATTAGCACTCTGAAATTTTATATTTGTTCATGTGCAGACGATGGATGCACTTAATTTGCGAGATATTTTGCGCAAAAGTTAAGATTTATACTTGTAACACTTAAAACCATAAAAGTTCTAATATTTACTCGTTCAACATTTACCAACGAATTAGTAGTACGCTATGCTAATAGTGTGTAGTTTATTGACACGTAAAAATGTTGCGGCATTAAATGTGCTTACACAATGCACCCGAAGCGAGATAAATAAGTGCGCGAGTACGGCGAGGCAAAGCAAATTGAAAATTTCTATTTTCTAATCATTTCGCATTCTGTATTCAAATTGCGAGCCGCGTCGTATCTATTTCCGTTTTCTTAAGCATCTTGCACATATTAGGAAGCAATTCAATGACAACAACAAAGGCTGTTTGCAACGCTGGAATAAATATCCAATTACACGCGTTGCTATCATCATTTGCAATCAATTTCTCTATGCAATTTTCACTGAAATGAAATCAAAAGTTCCCGACCGAAATTGCATTCTGTGCATATTTGGCAGCGTTGATATTTATTGTTGAACGCTGTAGAAAATTATTGCACGTAGAAGAAGCGCACACACGATTCGTTCGAAATGCATAGGAAGTGCTTCTATGCATAGTACAGCCAAATGCTAATGAGTTAAATACTTATCTGACAATGCGGAATAGTTGAGAATACTATGGATATTTATTTATATCTGGTTCAGATTCGTACAACATTGTTTACTCGATTTATGCAGACTGCAACTGGTCATGCTAATTGCGAATGAAAATATGAACCGAATAAAATAAACAGAAAACACTAATTGGCAATAAGTATGAATGTTTCGCATGCATTTGTGAAATGTCCACATAGGCCAATAATAATATAAACAAGTCGTGAGCGCATTAAACGAAAGCGAAACCGACAGTAAACTAAAAAAAGTAAACTTTGTGCCATAAGCAGATCGATAAACGCTAAAGTGTTTCTTTGGTCGTAAGTGAGATGCAAGCGAGTAATCGCTAGCTGGCGCGTGGTAACCGGGGTTAAATCATGCCCAAGTTCCGCATAATAACATTCGTTTGCTCCACTTCCACGCAACAATGTGGTGGTCTCGCATGTGGTTGTCCAAACAACAAAAGCCACTCGGAAACCCCCTGCTACAATACGCAGTAATATTTTGCGCGCTTTATGCATCTGCACGTTTACATGCTATACCCATACCCTTTCATTTCGTTCGGTGCTACTCCCCACAAAGTTGTGTTTTTGGCAACAGTTGCAATGCACCTCGCTATCGATGAACCACTTGGAGCAACTAAAAACATAATAGAGTGTTTACATTTAGAGAGAGAGTGTGGGTATTTACAACTAATGCCCAAAGTGTTGATTTGTAGTTGGTGAGTGCGTTACAAGCAGCAGTAATAATAATGGATTCACGCATCGGTCTGGACTTTATCGTCGAGAATCCCGAATACGTGCGAAAGTTGGCAGCCGCATTGGACACGAACAATGTCACGGTCAAGAAGCAAGTCTTCGAATTGCTTTCTGCGCTCTGCGTCTACAACGAGCAAGGACATGCGAGAGCCTTTGAAACGTTAGACCATTACAAGGTAATTATGTGGTTTGCACATCACGATAATAAATTACAGCTGGTTCTCGTGCGCTAGAAATTAAAGGGCGAACGTTATCGGCTGACATTCATCACGAAGGAATTGGATTTTTCGAATGTGGTCGAATATCAAACGGCGCTCGTGGCGTTCATCAATTGTCTGATTATCTCCACACCACGCCTTACGGATAGAATTCGGCTGCGAAACGAATTCATCGGTATGTCAATGACGAATCGTATTTTAATTGCTTATCATTTACTGCTTTGTTATAGGATGTCACTTGCTTCCGGTGCTGAATAATTTAAGGTAACCACGCCGTTCGTATTAAAAGTCACACATTCGTGATCAATCAATTGCATGCCTTTTTAGGAAATGTGCGGAAGCTGAACCCGAATTAGCTGTACAGTTGGACGTGTTCGATGAGCAACGCGATAGTGACGAGGCGCAATGCACGCAAGGTCCGCATGGTGTAGATCTCAATTCACCATTGGACGTTTTCTATGCGATATTGAAACAAGTCGCGGAAACGCCACAAGAGATTCCGTTTTTATCGATTCTTCAGCATCTGCTTCGTATCGATCCGAAGGAGCCGGTTAGTGATATCATTTGGGATACGGCTGAACGGCTAATTCATAGAGCAACTTTGCTTGAGAACCAACAAGATGCGTCTCGTTTACTGCGCTCGCCAAGCGTGCAAAGTAAATTTGTGTGTTCGCATTGTACCCACGCTCGGTCGGATGCGAGTTTGCGGCGAACTAGTTTAACTCCAATTAGTCCTCCACCGCCACCACCGGGTCCACCACCTCCACCTCCTTTGGCATGTATTCCACCTCCTCCGCCAGTGGCGCCACCACCGCCTGTTATGCAACAGCTGAGAAACCAAAGAGATCATCAAGTAAAGCAGGAGACTGTTGATGTGCGGCGATTGCCGCAACAGGAGATTCCAGCGCCTAAAACAAAGATGAAAACGATTAATTGGAATAAGATTCCAAGCAATAAGGTGGTTGGTAGTAATAATATTTGGACACAGGTAGCATACAATCATGAACATTCTCCAATGGCCGATATGGACTGGAATGAAATGGAAGGACTCTTTTGCCAGCAAACAAATTCTTCTTCGGCTCAGAATTCACCCCGTTTGGGACATCGGGATTCCAACAGTTCACAAACAGACGTGCCTGATCGTCGGATGCGGAAGGAAACTGAAATAAGTTTATTAGATGGCAAACGTAGTTTAAATGTCAATATTTTCTTAAAACAGTTTCGATGGTATTGTTGCTTTAAACTTCAATTATCCTGATAAGTCAACTTAAACTTTTTAGTTCTAATGAGGATATTATACAGTTAATACGTAATGGAGAACATGATGAAATTGGTAGTGAAAAACTGAAAGGTTTACTGAAGATTCTGCCTGAAATTGATGAACTGGACATGTTAAAATCATTCAATGGCGAATATGAAAAACTTGGCAATGCTGAAAAGTTTTTATTACAACTAACTAGTCTTCCAAAGTAAGTTAAGCATTCATGAATTTATCGTCTTTGAGTTTTGTTTGATTTTCAGTTATAAACTGCGTATTGAAAGCATGTTATTAAAAGAAGAATTTGCTTCCAATATGGGCTATTTGGAACCTAGTATTAATGCAATGATAGCAGCTGCTGAAGGTACTGTGATTATATTCGTAATAAGGTTAGATTTTCATTGAAAAATTTTAGATCTTATGACCAATAAACCTCTTCAAGAAGTGCTTTACATGATACTTGTAGCTGGTAATTTTCTAAACTCAGTAAGTACTCTCGGCAAATTTTTTGAATTTGTGTTGTTTATAAAATGCTTACAGGGTGGTTATGCGGGTGATGCAGCAGGGGTGAAATTATCCTCACTTCAAAAAATCACAGACATTCGTGCGAATAAACCAAATATGAATCTTATTCATTTTGTTGCATTGGTAACATCTTCGTAGTTGTTTAAACTTCTTTAAACTTATTTTAAATCTTTTCAGCAAGCGGAAAAACGCGATAAGAGATTACTTTCCTTTACTGATAATATAAATATATTAGAAGAAGCTGCCAAGTTAGTATCACTATTAAAGTTAAAATATATCCACTTGTTAACATCATTGATTTTACAGAAATACAGTAGAGCAATTACGTAATGAAATTAATGCATTGGAAGTGCGAATAAGAAACATAACCAAACAAATTGAATTACCCAACACCGAATGGGATATAAAACAACAAATGCATGATTTCTTGCAAGTTGCCGAACGCGAAGTGTGTAACTTATTGCAGGTTATGGGCGAATTGGAAAACGTCCGCAAACGCTTAACGGAATTCTTTTGTGAGGATGTCAATTGTTTCAAATTGGAGGAATGTTTTCGCATATTCCACGGGTTCTATTGTAAGTTCAAACAGGCGCTCATCGAAAACGAACGACGTCGTTTACAGGAAGAACAGGCGCAAGCCAGACGACGACAACGAGAAGAATTATTGGCAACTAAACGACGACAAAGTATATTGTGCGTTCATATAATAAACATCTCAATTTATGCGCGTATTTTTAGTGGAAAGTTTAGCTGCAACCACAGCCGACTCCGACGTGTTTCTCGATACGCAAATTTATGACTCGCGTCCAGGTTATCCGCAGAGAAAGAAACGTATGCCGGCTAGCACGTCGGCAATGACTTCAGAAGATGAATTATCTATTCAGGGCTCTCCCTTGGTAACGCGGCGACGCGTGGGGAGTTTCAATGGCAATAATAGCGATTCAATAGGACGCGATGATAAATCTCCAGGTATTTACGGCGTAATCCGTGCCAATAACTTTTACTTACTTTCGGATTTATAGATATTACCCCGACGGGGAGCATACGCCGTCGAAAAAGTCGGGTGCTCACTGAAGAAGACGAAGGAAATTTGATGGATTTCTTGAGAACATCCGGAAATGATAATAGCCGAGAACGGAAATCTTGGGGAAGCTTGGATAGATCTTGGGCGAGAAGAGCGCGCGGATCATTTCGTAAAAGACCGGCATTGTTGGGTGCTGATTTTACTTCGGATCGTGAACGACCATCTAGTCCATCACCGCTTTCAGAGCATAAATCAATTGTACCACCGGCTGTAAATGATGATGAAATTAAGAAGCCCAAAGAGTGGCGTGAGAAGATTGAATCATGGTTACAAGCTAATGAAAAGGATGATAGTAAACAAAGACGTAGAGAAGCAAATAGACGCTCACTAGAAATGGATTCTGGTAGTATTAATGCTTAATTTATTGGTTAATTCATTAATATCTGTAAATTTGTAGAAAGTGATCGAAGTAATACCTTGGATACGTTACCAGAAGGAAAGCAAGTGTACACAGGTGGCCAAAGTAGTTATAAGAAGGTTCATCCTGATTGGAAACCGTCCAATACGATTGATAGAACGGATGTGGTTGGAGCAATGGAAACCGTCGAAGGTAACCTCACTTAAATAATGATGTTTTCTCAGTAATTTGCGGTTTGTTAATTGAAATAGATGCTCAACCGCAACTAAAGGATAAATCAGCATGGCGCAAATCAAACTTAAATGTAGCCAACACCACCGAACAAACTAAAGAAAATTCCCTAAGATACAAAACAACAACACCGATTACATCACCACCACCCTCGTGTTCATCAGATATCTCTCAACGTAAGGAATTAATCAGTCAATTAGGCACGAAATCCGCTAGTGATAAGTTGACAATCTACATCCGCAAACCAAGCGATACTCCGCCGCCGCCGCCCAAAATAACTAAAACAGACAGCGTGGATACATCTTCACTTTCCGTGATAAGCAATAAGGTGGAAATCGATCAAGATAATATTGAGACGCCTCCAGCAACACGACGCGTGTTTACACCAACCCCTGTAGATAAACGCGAACCTGTTGCTCCCACACCCTGCAGAAGAATGATGGGGCGGCCATCCGACGAAATGGATGCTACAGCCGCCCTTGGTGATGGCCAATTTGATCGATTTTCAGCCGCCCGCCGCACTCGTCGCTATAAGCGGCAGCAGGAGCAACAAGAGCCAGCTGAAACCGTAATCGATACACACGTATCACCAATTCAAGTCGAAAGCAGCGTAGCAGTTACAGCCCCCGAGCCTTTGTACGATAAAGAAACGCGCTTGAAAAATTGGAAGGATAGATTAGCAGTGAAGGATGATAAAGAAACGAAAGAATTACGGAAACGCTTGAGGAATGCGAGCGTTATTAATCAGGAAGATATACAAGTCGCACTCAACCAGAAGAATGATAATAAGGAAAATAAACCGAAGGAAAAACTCGAGAAGAAACTGTCTGCAAAGGAGGAGAACGATGAAGGTTTTGAAGAAACACAAAGTTTAATGTCTGAATCGCCCAGCCAGGGCGCGTCTTCAGGTAATTACGAAACGGACCCGCAGGATACAAACGCTCAAACAAAGGAATCTGCGCCTTTGATATTAAGCCATAAACGAGCAACCACCCCGCCAGACAGGCCGCTAACAAATGGCAAGTCTCATAGCAAAACCCAGAATTTGGTGCAGAAATTTAATAGGCTAGACAGGTCGACTTCAACGCGTCAAAGCGCTTCACCAATTCACAAAACACCCGCTTCGCCGAGGCGTACGGCGAGCATGCGACGTGAATCTGCGGCGTCGAATAGTTCAAAGAAACCCTTAGTGCAGCGTTCAAATTCTCGCAATTCCATTGTGAGCTCAAGAAGTTCACTTAATAGTGCTACATCCACGAGCACCGTAAGACGCGCGACACCCCTAAAGTCTTCGAATTCCAATACAGGTCTAGCGCGCGTATCCAGTGTAAAGGGATCGAGTAATTCGCTATTAAACAGACCAAAAATAGGTACCAATTCAGCATCGTCAAATATGCCACAAAAAGACCTAACCGTACGACCACCGCGGCCCAGCTCATCGTTCATGAAACCAACCACGTCCAGTTCAACGAAAACGACCACACCAGCGGTCACACGCACTACGTTACCATTTCGTTCGGGTCGGTAAATAAGAACAACAACGCACCTAACTAATGTTCTTTCTTTTAATTTTTACCTAGTCATAATAGAACCTCTTCCATAGGTGCTTCGTGTACGTAACTCCTCATAAATGCTACGAGAACGAGATATGCCCAAAATGCGGTTTGAGCGGAAGTTACATCATATCTCAAGCATTAGTTAATATAACTCAGTATTACGTCGTTAATTTATAATTAATACATACCTTGACATTGCCCTAAAAGTAATAATTTATTAAATTGTTAGTTAAATTCAGTTTTCCCGAGCTTCTCAACTTACTACTTTAACAAGGCAAACAGACGCTAGACCGTAACCGCAGACGTCAAATTACGTAATTTACAATTGTTTATAAGTCCACCGTATAATTAAATTTAACGTAAACTACTTAACCAAATTAACCAAACAAAAATGGTGCTTGAAGAATCTGAAATTTAGCAATATTATCTAATGTTACTAAAACGTGAATCAAAATTACTCATCTAGTATGTAGTCTAATATACGCTTAAGAAACACGTTGAAATTATTTGTAATTAACCATTACCGTTAAGTCTAATATAGAGTTTTCTATTTTATACAAGAATTATTTATTTTAATGTGACTTAATTGTATTACAGCAGTCTGTTCAATAACTTTTTTTGTTACCAAATAAAGAGATTCTATTAGTATTTAAAATTTTGCTGAAATTTTCGTGTTACAAACAAACACAGATTAAAAATATTTGGAGAAATTAGTTTATCACAAACCTATTTAAGTTATCAACAAGACAGAGGTAGGTCTGCTTATTTTGTAGTACGGCCTCCAGTTGATACATACTGATCATCAGAAAACCATTCGGTATGGTCTCCCAAAAACCTATAAGATATTAATCATAGAATCCAAGTTATTATATATTTTCAACCGGGAACTTACTCCATAAAACTTTCGAGATGCGTTATTAAAATCTTCATCTTATTTTCGGGTATTTGTGTACTTGCCAATAATTCAGGTAGCTTGACTACAAATTCAGAACGTAAACACAACTCGTTGATTGAATGTAAACAAGCAGGTAATTGGAAATTATTACTAACCAAATAAGCGGGCCAGATGCGTTGCGCCGAATTGCAAACATGGCGGCTTCGGTTCCTGCATATAAACGTAATCGGGCAATGCTTTCCATCGTGGTATCCTGAACAGCGGACTAATTACATCAATACCAGAATTACCACTAGTGATTGATCCAAAATCGGACACACGTCCAATGCAGAATGTCAAACAAAATCAACGAGTACGTATAGAGAAAGACAACCAAGTCAAGTACAACATGCAACAAAACAGAAACATATGCCGATTACTAAAATGGGATAAAGTTTCACATAATCATAGGCAGAACCACAATCATTATGAACATTATCATCATGCCATTGTCTTGTTGTTTGTTATTTACCTCGTAGCTTTACTCACGGATGTATCCGAATGAACACTGCCATTGCTGTTTGTGTCCACACTCTTATACGAACGCAGCGAACGACGTCTGGTTACCGTGCGAGACGAGTCGCTTTCGTTATTTGCTTGATCACCTTCCTCTATATTGGGTAGAGCGTATTCTTGATTCTCATCTGTTTCTGTTTTAATACTAGAAACAACATCAAATGTAGTTTTCCTTGAGGTAAGAACAGAGTCATACTTACAATTCACACTTAATTTTGGAATTACTCGCAACAACAGCTGGTTTGACTTCGGTTTGTCCGCGTTCAGCGTGATAGAGTAAAATATCCGGCAGAGTGAAATCAAAGTATATGCGCAAACCGTCTAGAAATTCTTGTAGAATATTGATACTGAAATTGGAGATATGAGTATATGATGATAAGAGTTCTGTGACTCACTTTTTCTGTAACACTTCTGGTTTTACTTTTTCTCTTTGGCCATTATTCCCATTCCTAAGACGATTTGAGGCTTTTTCAGTGATTCCACACTTCTGATTATTGATGTAATACTTCCAGTATGCTTCCAGGATGTTTACCACAGTTGGTTCAGCTGGCAGCTTGTGCAACTTGTTATGCTCATGGATCTGCTTGTGATCATTTTCTAGTAATACTTTTAACTCACTGGTGACTTCAAGGGGAATACTCTCCTCCTCAGCTGACGATTCATCAGAGCTACTTAGTGCTGCATTCTCTTCATTCTCCTCCATTACAGGACTGTCACAACTCCCATCTTCTGATGACACAGGTTGACTTTTCTTTTTTTGCTCCTTACGATACAAGTAGGAACCACTACAGTGCCAAAAGCCAAGCAGTAGGTCAATAATGTTATCAGTATGGCGCATACTTACAATTGTAATTTAGACTTTTGTGCTAAATCGCGTTGCAGCTGTCTATTCTCCACAGTGTCTTTTAATATAAACTCCTCACTAACGCATCTATCCCAAGATGGATTCCAACCCTGCGAAATTAAAGGCAATTCTTAGCGGAATGCGGATCGCGCAAAACATGTGCTCAACATACTCTGAAGTGAATAAGATACTCGACTGTCTTACGACCTTTGTCATCCTTGTTTATAATCACGTCTTTCACCTAGAAATTGATAAATCTTCGTTTAGAAAACTGCCGATACGCTTATATCCCAGCCCCACTACTTCGAAACCGCGCCGACTACGATCCGTATTTTTATTTACATCGTACGAACGTACCTTCGATTCGTACAGAACCTTTGCTTTCGTCGGGTCAGGCTCGTAGCACAGCACTTTCTCGCCTTCAAGAAATTTCACTTTGACGCCACGAGTTGAAACCATTCCACCGGACGACGATCGCGGGTTACGAATAGTTTTTTGCCTCCAATTAGTGCCCGCGCGCGGACATTATTTGCTCACTACATTCGGCGAAATTCTTGCGCCATTTGCGAGTGTTGTTTGTTTCGTGTTGTGTTCGCGTCGTGATGGGAAGGTTGCCGATATACGAACCATGTGGCATCTAAGCCGATCCTGCACGACGCTCACCGGCGCAATGCCGCAACGCCATTGGTGAATTCAAACAACCTTTGCGCGAATTAAGTCAAGGTCCTGAAGAAGAAAAGCGGAAATTGTTTAAAATTGTTTGAATGAACGCAAAGTCGATGGATGAATGTAACACGACCGTACACCGTACGAATTATATTATCAATTACGTCACGATTGTTGTGGTAAAAATGCGTTTGCGGCGCAACTCTACACCGAAACGCGTGTGAATGTGAATTTTGCATTGTAGACGTGTATAGCAATGCGCACGAGCAACATGTGTTTGTCCTATCGATTTGTCATGCATTGACAAGCGAGTAAAAATTAGCAACAACCGAATCCCACTCTCGCGCGCGCAGTGATTATCGTTTAATTGGGACATTCAGTGCGCGTGTTTGTGTGTTGTGTGTGTTCTTACCACGTCGACGTCGTCTTTGGTGAGTATCGCATTTGTTGCTGATTATGCGTGTTTAGCGTGTGCACCTTGCGCAAGAGCGTCACCGCATGCGCCGCACGACGCGCGCAATTCGAAATCCTGCAGGCTTTTCCTGTCTGCGTAGGTGCCGTGCAGCACACAGGCGCACCGCGTTGGCGGTATCGACGTTTATGCTGCCGCAACCCAACGGCGACGGCGGCAAACGCCAGCGCGCGACTTCCGCGCTCGCTGCTTGGGGGGCGGCGTAATCAGAACGAGCGAGAGAGCAGTTGCGCGCGCGCGTGCCTTCCCCATGTGTGTGTGTGTGTGCGTATATGCTACCGTGTGTTGTGCTGCTCCGCTGGCCGTCGCACCGCCGCTCTGCAGTACGTCGCAGGCGTAGTATCAATCGCGTCAGCCGCGCACGGCAATCACTCTAGGTGCGCGTTTGTTACCTGCCCGCCAGCAGAATAGAAAAGTTTGCACTTTTCATCATCTTCATCATCATCATCAACAACATCAAGGTCTGAGACTGACGACACGATGAAGATTATACTGGCAATTGTTAATAATAGTTAAAAATAATATCGACACGAACAGCAAAACACACATCGTGAACAATTAAGTTTATAAATAATTATTACGTTGTGCGAAGCAAGCGTTGTGTGCAGCATGGACTGGTTGTAATCGCATTCTGAATTTCGTATAGAGACACACTCGGACAAGAAAGGCAGGACAATTCGCGAGGACGAACAATGGTGCAATGAGATCGTCGGCGACGCATTGAAGATAAGAGCGCAATGAAGAAGACGATTCGCAGCGTACTGGAGAACTTTCGGACGTCGGTGACGCAGCCGCCGCGTTCCGATCAGGAGGTGGTCGTCGAAAGCCTCCGGCCGGAGCACTTCCAAGTGAAAAGGGTGAGTGACTTCCGACTTTGTAATTGCATTCATTTGAACGATGATCGTTTAGTTAATTTATCATTTACTACCATATTCGCGTTTTGCGTTTTTGGCGTAATGAGGGGGGGAATATTCATAAAATATTTGCAACATCCCTCCTGAGGGGGTGAAACTCTCGATTTCCGGAAAGAGAAGGAAGGGGGGGGGGAGAAACGTTTTGGGTTTTTTATAGGCGGAAAATGCGTTTGCTGATTTAAAAATATGGCACGAATTGGAAAATGTAGGGCACATGTAGGCTAAGTAATTACGTTTATTTCGTTTGCGACACGAGTCGAGCCTGGAGCCCGGAAAAATTAAGTGTCTTTGCAATTACGGAGCAATTAATTATTTAGGTAAATTACTCTCAAGATCCACTACGCTGACGTGCAAGGTTTTATTAAAAATTGACATAAGGGAGGAGTAATCGTGCGTTCTTTTCTTTTTGGGGGGTTGAAGGATAATGAATCGGTTGGAGTTTGGAAATTAATATGCGGTATAAGTTGGTGACAACTTCTTGTTGCGCGAGGTGGACAATGCCGAAATGAAATCCTGCTGGTGGTTTTGAAGACGACGACGACGGCGGCGGTGGCGGCAAATGGCGAGAGGGTGAACAGAGTCAGTGTCATAAATTCAAATGGCGCGTTGATTATTCTCGCGCGCGCTCACGAATGCGCCTCGAAGTGGGTCACTGAAATTGAGGCGGCGAGGGAAGTGAGCGCGCCGGGATGCTCGCCAGGAATTTCATACAACTTCCAATTCTTTTCCGTCGATGGATACTCCTAAACTTTAGCTAAATGTTTTGATACTAAATACTTGTTTGCCGTCGTTAAATTGACCGACGTTGCAAGATAGCTGGTTTTATAGATATCGTTGTAAGCTGGGTGTAAAGATGATGCGGGGATTCTTTAAGAGTTTAGGAATTTGAAGAAGTTTTTCAAAAATGTTGTGAGTACTAAATAGTTGAGGATTGAAATATATGGATTGAGTTTTGGGATTTGGTATGAAATTAATAATTATTGATTATGCGTGGGTAATTAGTGTGAAATTAATTCGAATCTAATTAAATATTTGCGGTAAATGACAGGGGAAATAGATCTTCAAGACTAAATTTGGATCTTTTATGTGGAAAATACTGCTGAATGCGGACTTTTAAGCATTTGAGAAATGTGAGGAGTGCAATTTGATTTGTGGTTTTGCGAGAAGTTAAATATTTCGAGAAGTATAATAGATATCAAATTTTAGAAATCGAAAGATGATTAAATCTATTACAATCACTGAAAATTTGGTTGAAATATTATTGGTAATTTATGAGTTATAACAGCGGGATGTTGATACAATTCGAACCTAAAGTAAATTGGTTTGTTATTTCGCCGAAAATACCGTGTTAATGTTTTTGCAAATATCTCACGAATTATAATAGATATTTAAATAATTATTTCACTCATCGAATGATAATTAATTCTTTTTTAATTACTGAAAATTTGGTTAAAATATGATTAACAATTTATGAGTTGCGAGAACTGCGAAAACTTGATACTAGACTGAACGCAAGGCAAGTTGATTTGTCGTACCCTGCAACTATTGTGTTTACTTTTTTGCAAATATTTCGCCGAGTATAATAGATATTCAAATGATATTTTTACTTACTGAAAGATAATTAAATCTATTAGAGTCATTGTAAATTTTGTTAAAATATGATCAATTAATTATGAGTTATGACCACGAGAAGTTGATACTAATCTGAGCACAAGGCAAGTTGAACGGAAAGCAACATGATCTGTCGTTACGCGCAAAATGCCATGCTAACGTTTTTGCAAATATCTCGTAAACTATATTAGATATTCAAATGATATTTTCACTACTCAAAAGGTGGTTAAATCTATTATAATCACAGAAAATATAATGTAAATATAATCAATAATTTATGAGTTATACCCGCGAGAAGTCTGAACGAAAGGCAAGTTGATATCGCACTTTGCACTAACTATTATGCAATTATCTCGTAAAGTATAATAGATATCTAAATAATGCTTACAGACATCAAAAGCTTATTAAATCTATCAAATTTTCTGTAAATTTGGTTTAATTATGAGAAATAATTTATGAGTTATGACACCGAAAAGATAACGGACGCCAACTTGATTTGTCGTTTCGTGCAAAATACCAAGTTAATATTTTTACAAATATCTCGCAAAGTATAATAGATATCCAAGTGAATCTTCCAGCCGTAGAAAGATGATTAAATTTTTTATATTAACTGAAACTTTGGTTAAAATTCGATGAATAATCCATGAGTTATGACTTTGAGAAGTTGATGTTTTTTTAATTAAAAAAAAAACTTACACTTATTACATTTATTAGGCACATTTTTCCCATTAATAGACTTTCCAGAAATTGTAAATTCTCAGGAAAATGCTTTAAGATCTTTATTTTATCATATGTTTGATAAATCAATTGTTTGATTGGAAAGTTCTAAATTTCCAATTGCCATCAGCTGCAAACACACACGCGCGTCTTCTAATTATCTTGTGTACATTTTAAGGGGTGATGTATCATTAAGTCAATTGTGATTGCATTGTTTTACGGTTCATAGAACTTGTTGTATTGTGTACACGAGTATGTGTTCTAATTATGTAGACTGTACATGTAACTAATTTAATTAGGTTGAAGGTCATACATTTACTATGTACATATTGCCAGTGCTGGTGTGTCACCATTCCCTCGACGAATGCGATTGATTTCAATATTCGTGACTTTGACATCTGTGATTGCCATCGCATAATATAATAAATACTACACGCTGTCTTATCTTTTCACATGCGAATTATTAACAATTTTCTACATTGGAATATTACACAGTTTTAAATGGCTTTCAATTATAACATCTACGCATTAGCAGCGGTACGGTTAGATTAAATTCATAGGAAATGAATGATAAATGAACGAATTAATTTTTGATTTGGCCTATAATTGAAGAGGCTCGTAATTACACATTTGCTGGCAATGGGGGATTTATTCAGCTGTATAAAATACCAAATAGAGAAATATTTGGTATCGCATCGCATTGTGTTTGAACGCGAGAATATGAATAATTAAATCGAATGAAGCATCGTAATTAATTTGAGAGATGATTTATTATTATCACGCACCGATAACCTATTATATTAACAATGTTATAGAAGCGAGCGTATGAATGAATATATTGCATGCAAAATGCGGGCAGCAGGTTGCATTAAAGGTTGGTTATATTATATATTTTGAATTGGTTTGTTAATAAATGGACGTGAGTGGTGAGGAGCGGAGAGAGAGAGAGCTTTGTGTGGATTGCATATTGTGAATCTATCTATTATGTTTGCCAAATTGCATTATTGATATTTTGAATATTTTTAAAAGTCAAATTTCATTCAATTACACTGTAAATGCGAATTGCGAATTTAAATTGAGTCAATTTAAGTAGATTAGCATGTGTTATGCATAGTTTATAATCGTTGCCATTGTCCGATTCAAATTACTCATGCAAAATGCATGACTGCTGCGAGTATTGATGCACCGCGTGATCGACGGTGGTAATTAATAATTGATGATGACTTAAAACTTGGGGGTGGATTTTTACTCGATGACCTCGATTGAATTTCTAGTTGGAAACGATTTTAGACGTTTTGCACACTGATTGAAAACGCTGTATTTTTGGGGAAAGGTTTATTGCTTGCAAACGATTGAATCGATTTTGAAAATTCTAATTGGGATTTGTTAATGAAAATTTGGGAAATTTGAATGTGTTGAAATATTTTCAAGGAGTGTTTTTAGTAGAATATAAGTGTGCGTGAAGAGATGATGCAAAAGTAAGGTTCGAGTTTCGCTAATAATGCTCAAAATTTCATCTTTAAAGGGCTATATCATTCGTTTGGGTGGGCTTGGATGAGATCAGACATGGCAGGCGTGATTCTTTATTAAATTATGTATCGTTCAGTGGTATTATCTCGTTGATACAAGTTGACATACATTGGTAGAAATCGGTTTGAACATTTTTTCTCTAGCAAAAGTCGGAAATTTTTCAAAAATTAATACCACTTTGAAAATATAATATTTAGGAAACGATATTTATGTTAGCATAAAGATTATTAGTTGTAGTTTCTGGAGATGTAAATAGTTTTAATGAAGAAGCACCAGGAGCTTGGAAAATGAATTTTGAATATGATGTTTACGAAATGAGCTATTCGCGACGCAGACATTGTGTGACTTTAGTGGTAAATTGTTGGTAAACTATGCGTACGATTTAAATTATGTTTTCAGAATAATAAAATACAACTATTGCTTTATTGATAATAAAAAATTAAGAAATGTTATTAGTTTATTTCATAATAATTTCCCCTTTTAGATCAGTGTGCGATGCAAAAGTAACGTTAGAGCTGTAAGATATGAAAAATTTCGCCAAAAATGCTCTGAATTTCATCTTCAAACTGTTATAACTTTTGAATGGGCGGCGATGGGTGAGGTCAGATTAGCAGCTGTGATTCGTCATTAAATTATCTATCTTCCAGAGGTAATATCTCATTGATATAAGTTGATACACATTGGCGGAAGTCGATTTGAAAATTTTTTCTGTACCAAAAATCGGAAATTTTTCAAAAATTAATTTCTGTTTGAAAATGTAATATTTAGCAAATAATATTTATGTTATTATAAAGATTATTAGTTGTAGTTTCAGGGGATGTACATAGTTTTATTGTAAAAGCACCATGTGCGTGGAAAATGAATTTTGAATATGACGTTTACGAAATGAGCTAATCGCTACGCAGAATTTGTTCGCTACGCAGAATGGCAAATTGTTGCTAAACTATCCGTCCGATTTGAATTATCGTTTCAGATTCATAAAATTGAGCTATTCGATTATTTATTAGTGAATAAAACATTTTCTGAAATTTCCTTATGTTGTTTTAAAAACGAATAATTTCCCTTTTTGAACTAGTGAGCGTCGTGCAATTTATGAAATATTCAAGCGATTCAAAGCAAAGTTCAGATTGCTTATAGTCGCATTGAATACATTTGCTGCTTTTGTAGATAAATTCGACCCCTTGCGTTGCGTTCGTATAATGCATTCATTTCCCGAAAATTTCACAACTTGTTCCCGATGCGACATAAAGCAAGCAAGCAAGCAAGCAAGCAAGCATCACATATGCACTAATAATATCAATGTGTACGTTGTGTGTTTGAATTTGCTGATAGCATTCGCCGAAATGAAAACGAACGGCCATCGCGAGCGCCAATGTGAAAAAGATAATGGAATGAAATGAAATGAAATCTAATGATATCGAAGCGTGCGCGCGCGCGTACAGGATCGATTCGAATGGATGCTGCTCCTGTATCCTTTTTGTCCTTTTCAATAGTATTTATCGATTTTAAAATTTGGATTTTCTTAGAGTGACTGAATGTGCAACCATTTGTACGTACCCATACACTTGTGAATGTATTCAAGCGACAGACAGACAGGCAAACAGAAGCGCTTTGCCTGTTCGCGTTCGACAAGTCTCGCGCGCTCAGGTTGAATTGATGATGTCGTTAGCGAGCGATAAATTTGACATGAAATTCATTCGTTATATAAATGACACTGCGCCGCATAGACATACACACAGGGTTAGTGAGCATGTAAATGATTAATTGCATTTTTAAAGCAATTTCAACTTATTACTCGAAAAATCATAAATAATAGGCGAACGTTTACGAGTGCGATAGTTATGTGTTTCGCAGTGATTTAGGTGTATACCCTGTAGATTATTTGCAATATTGTTTGATGAACCGCCCTCCGCCGCCCCCACGTGCCGGTGGAGCTGTGTGCAGTGTGGAACGTCATCAATACCCAGCTCAAGCGTATGCGACAAGATAAAAGAAAAATGATAAACGTTAGTTGAGCCCGTAGTCAATATGTTTACTGCATATTTATAGTTTGCAAGTAAGTGCATCAGTATATTGGTAATATTTCTATGCAGTAAATTGATGGATTCGTTTCGATACGTGTCACTGTTGTTTAGTAAATTGATATTGACGTCGCGACGTCTTTCTGGGCGTACAATTTGTATTTGGTGAGTAAATTGACTAATCCTTTGAGTATATTGCAAAATACATGCATATGCAATGTTATTTGTGCTTTCGGCACGTATGTTGTGATAAATACGTGCTGCATGCTCATTTAAATGTATGTATGATGATAAGTGTGCGAAAGAAACAAAAACAAAGGTGATTATACGTACTTAAATATTTTTGTGCAAAAAACACAGCTGGAGGTTTATGCATTGTGCAATTGTGCAATGTGTTTGTGTTGTTGGTTGTTCGAACGGGGAAATATGAATTATGTGCGGGCGAAGACGTTTGGAGAATGCGAGGGAAGGCAGGGAGGTGCGAGGAAAGGCATTATCGACAAACACTTGATGGAGTTTCCGCTAGAAATCAACATGTTGTATGTACTGCTTACCGATACTTGGCGGGTGACATAATGCGGGTGGCATCCTTAACGCGTTTCGATTTTTACTTGTTGAACGCGCAGGGGCATCTTGTATAGTAATTTCAGGAGGTATTGTGTTGAAAAATGTTTTTCTAAGTGGGTATTGATTGTAATTATTTGATTGATTTGATGATGATGATGATGATGATGGAAAATCAGGTTATTTTGTGAAATTTTGAAGAAATTGAGTTATCTAATGTTTTTTTATACGAATTAATTGATTAATTATCCTAATTTTTATAGATTTTTGTATTTGTATTTTTTACGCATTAATCCTGCGAAGAAATTTTATAATCAGAAATAAATAGTTAATTTTTTGATAATTTTTACGTATTGATCCGTTATCCGGTTAACAAATTTCAGGACTTGAGTGAAATATTCGAATAAATTGATTAGTTAATAATTGTCCTACACATTATTGAATTTCGGATTTTATAATCAGTAATAAATAACAAAAGACGCACCTAATGATAAGACGCATATCAAACCAGTTCATTTTCTGCCAATTTTCACGTATTGTTCGGTTATACTGGCAAGAAAGTTCCGAATTTGAGTTAAGAAATATTTTCGCATGGGTACAAGTTTACTAATTAATTATTAATTATTCTAGTGATTAAAGAATTTCAAGATTTATAATCAATAATCAATTAATTTACTTTCAATTATGACGTATTAATCGGTTATAATCGAATAATTAATAATTAAAACTAGTGATTATAGATTTGCATATTTTATAATTAGCAATAAATAATTACCATATTTCCCGGATCAAAAGACGCACCTGATGCACCTAAAACGCAAATCAAGGATTTTTTAGAAAAATGTATTTTAAAGTAATTTTCAGATTATAATTTT
>JARJDV010001450.1:0-19861 GCA_030264675.1 Anaulacaspis nigra | reverse complement strand
TAAAGTAATACGTTTACTATTGGCTTGCAGAAACAGAAACCATAGTGAACCCGAGAGCGCGTTGAGTTTGTTGCATTAAACTTACATTGCCATTTATTTAGTGATTTTTATCTTTTCTTGCCAAGTTTTGTTTGGTACTTTACTACACCTATAAACAACGGTTTCTTAAATTTCTGAATTAAACCTTTTCTAAAATTAATTTATCAACTTTGTTTTGATGATTGGCATTGTAATGATCCCCTTGATTCATGAAAATGTTAACGTTTAAAACACCCTGTAGAAGGGTACTAAATAAACAAACAAACAATATGATACTGAAATGGAATTGAATGGTGCCGACCGACAGAATACCTTTGCGGTCTCGTCTTTGTCTTTTAATTTTTTCATTAGTATAATAATATCACGTTCTGTCGACCTGTTGACCATACGAAGCGAAAGCCAAAACGGAGGCTTCAGCGGTGCACGCAAAGTCAACATGCAATCTAAACATTTGAATTATCACATTGACTACCATGAGAATTGAGGGGAAAACTGAAAGGTCTAAAGATCTTTCACCAAGTGACACTATTTGCCCAGAGTCTTCAACGTAAATAAACACGCATCGAACTTCTAAATCTTTCAAACATAATATCATCATCGTCACTCAATAATATGACCAATTAGAATCGAAATGGGCGATAGTCACGAAAAGTTTATGCTAGCAAACGGCACTCCTTACTAAATAGAATCAAAGTGCTCGAAAAGATTAGACTTCGTTTAGTATGCATTGGAAGTTATTGACATCTGAATTATTATGCAAAATTATTCGAAGCATTCCAAAAAACCGAACGCGCGCAGCAAAATTGCGGATTTCCTAATGCAGCAAAGCGCGAAACAGGACGAAAACAAGCGCGAGTAAATACTCCAAGGGTATTTATATCAAGTTCATGTTACTTCATTCCAAAAGCGCTCTTCTTGCGTATTACGAAAAGCGAGTAGAACTTGAAAAGTGGCTTGCTTTATGCGCTTTTTCGTCGTTCAACTTGGAGTCATTCAAACGCCAACTTGTTCCCATCTAATATCAGCCATAGCGCAGCACCAGTTCCAGGCTGAGATGGCAGATAACAACTATTTTTGGGGTCGTGCGCTGGTAGTTGCACAATATTACTGCATTACATTGTACCACAGTCATAAACTGGAGGCGACCGCAGTGAGCTCTATTTGCTCAATTTTCATAGAAACTTCCAAGAGAGTCTTGCAACAATTCTTCTTATCAGGCGCGTTGCGACGGTTTTTATTTTATGCAAGTATGCGGCGACAATTCAACGAAACCACTCCTTAATGTCACTATGGAATTTCGTTGTTTTATTTCCACCGTGTTTATTTGAAGCTTAGAAAAATAGAACAAATTATGATGTACGAACGTCAATGAGGAAACCAAAGTAACATTTGGTTTTTTCCAAGAAGTAAAATTAGTTCCGTTTTAAATATAGTCGCGGATGGTTCTCTATTACGACTCAAGAAGCTAGAACGCTCTTCACAATAAGCTGCTGCTGCTGCCGCCGCCACCGCCACAGCCGAAAGTCCAGTTCCTGCCACTAAGCCTCAAGATTAATGAGCTTCTATTCTAATTATAAAATCTGTCGATTTTATATTAGGAATAGGACAAACAAATGCGAACATGAGTAGCGCAAATCCAATTCATAAACTAGTGCTTGGAACGAATGGATTACGTCCGAATGCTAACCAAAGACGTGAAGTGCCATTAATTTGATTTGAATTTCGTTCCATTTTCTTTGATAGCTTATTTTAATTCTACGATTCATCCTATTGGATACCGTATTTGGTTGTAATGAAATCCTAATCCGTTAAATTACCAGCATAAACAATGCCGAAGGTATGCTTTGCTAAAATGTTATTACAAAGCCATAAAATTACAAAAGTACGTCTCCAATAGGATTCGTCATAAAGTTAAAGCTATTTATTATGATTAATTGTATTCGCTTATCATTAATTTAAGAAATTTAGCACTAAACCACTAAGGATACGTCAACTAGGTTAGGTTTTTACTGGCTTTTAGTTGATGTATTCATTAAGCAATATTATGAACAATGAATGGCCAACCATAAACGTCTTGTGAATTTAGTTTTAATAATATTACTAATCAAGGAAACCGCAATCTTTCTTTTTAACCGCCAGCCTATCGCTTTTACATAGTAAGCCTACTTACTTTATGGAAATGAATTGATCATTCGTCAAGTCAATGAAACGAAAAATTCATATAATTACTGGAGCATTAACTCTCGAATACCGTATCGCATTCTTGAGGAAAGAATTTCAATGCATGCATATTACCTTCTAAAGAAGCACCAGCTCTCTTAACCCTATTATAAATTCTTTCCCACGAGGTGATGGCTCCACACAATCGATCATTCAGATGCAAATAAACACGTAATATCAATTGAAATCGCAATAAATCTTTCGTTACCAAGGTATTTAAAACATGCCAAGAAGTAGTTCTTTTTCATACATTTAGAGTGCATTCCCTGGTTTAATACAGTTTAATATACTCACCACTAAGTTTAAACAGTGTAATTTTGTTTATCGATTGCTCAAAGAGCTTTGTTTGGTAACAAACAACAGATCGAAGCACGCTAGCATGGTTTAATTCGCAACGGTCGCGAAGAAAATCAATACGAACCAAGTTGGAAATAGGAAGTCGGTCGTTTGATAACAAAACAAAAATAGATTTTTATTGCCACATACCTTTCTTGATGATGCTCCCTCGAAGACGTTGACGAGCCGCAGCAGTTAATCATTTACCCATGTTAATAACGTGATTCACAATTTAATAACGCGGTTTATTAAGAAAGCTACTAACAACAAACACTAACAATGTTTCACCAACAACTGATTAGTTGTAGGTTATGGACACACACACTGTCAACAAAACTGATAGTGAAACAGATTGACAGCGATGGCAGCACCAATTGGAGCTGTGTTGCCATATTGAGTCGTGGCCTATTTTCCATATGATTTTCATAGAAATGTCAGTTCTCTAACCTCACAACAATTGACAACTATTGTACACGTATATCGCAATATTTTGTGTTATTAAGTGTGTTGTAAAGATTGCAAAATTATCTGTGATTTTAGTTAGACAAATTAATAATTCAATCTGGCGTCGTACGGCAGCAGTATGAGACGAGCGCAGCATTCCAATTACCAATATCAAGCACTGAATCAAAATGCCACTGAAATAGAGGATGAAAACAATCGCATGCAAGATGAGTTAAAAGACAAAATCTCAATATTGAAGTCATTATCTATTGATATTGGCAATGAAGTTAAATATCAAGACAAATTACTTAGAGATGTTGATGATGACATGGAAAGGACTGGTGGGTTCTTGGGAAACACTATGAATCGTGTTCTGAGGCTATCCAAAGGGTCTCATAATTATTACATTCTGTATTTGTTTCTATTCTCCATATTTGTTTTCTTTTTACTATATATAGTCCTTAAATTTAGATAAAATACTAAAGTCTTTTGTAATATGTTCTTATTTTTGGGAAATTGTATATACTTTAATATAAGCTAAGTTATTAAGTATTGAGATAGGGCAAATAAACTTTATATTGTTTTAAGTGGTTTTAGTATCATATTCTTTATTATATGTTCTGAAAATATACAACATTTTAATGTTTAAACGTTTTATTTATATACAGAACTTGAGGAAATATTGAGTAACCATGGCAAATAAAAATTATAACATCTACACTTATGACAATTTTGAACAAGATCATATCAAAGTTAAACAATGAATTGTAAAGTAAAGAACAAGAAACAGATTATTTTACATTTATCAATAAATCACAGGGAATCACATCTGTGAGGAGATTTCATTCATATGATTACATCAGATTTTAATTCTTGTAGTTATATTAGAAATTATTAATTGTTTACAATATTTGGAAAAGATGCAGTAGATCACGGAATTCAGTAATTATTATAATCTATAATAACAAATGTTGAACGGAACTATTTAGTAAATTCATAGCATCACATTCAATTTCACATTTTTTCATCGTATTCATCAATTCGCCCGATTATTTGTACAAAAAATACTGTTTTCGTCATTACTCTATCATTAAATGTAATTATTTGATTTTCTCTTGTTTTCATATATATGTTAAGTTCTGCATATTTAATTATTATCAATTTATATGTGTTTACCTGTACTGATAATGAAATCAAAAGAAAATCTTATTGCACATTAATTAACACTTGAAGACGCCATTGTTCAGTTGAAAACTTAAACTCAAAATGAAAAAGTACAAAACAATAAATAAAAGCACCTAACACAATCTTCGATAAATATTACTAGCTAATGAAATATAAAATTAGTTGAATAATTTCAAAATTATATTGAAGTAATTTCATTGCAACTTCTTTGAATAGTTCTTTCGTAGTTACCGGTTCACAAATAACTTCTAAGTTGTTGTAATTAAGCATGTAATCCGATACTAAAGTACTAAAAATTATATTACAAGTATTAGATTTATGTACAAAATGTAATGGCAGTTATAAACAACTTTCAAATCTAGCATTTCTTCGGTTTGTTCAAATCATTATGAGTAACTTAAAGTGTTACACTATTGTTTATAAGCTGACTTTACAACCAATGCACAAAACAAATGTCAATTTGACACAGCTGACAATAACATGCTCATTTGTTGTATTTCGTACGAAAAATAACTTTAAAACTAACTAAACAATTTGCACTTGGGATTCCTTTAACGATCCATGCATCTCTTGCCTTTTACATGCTAAATTTAATCATTAAAAATTTTATTGTTTCATATTTCTGTCATTCGTTACGTTTCTCTAAAATTATCAACAATACTAGGTAAACAGGGTGCACGTAAAAATTAGAATATTTCATTCACACCCTGTTATATTATTTAAAATGGTCGTCATGGTGTGTCCGTCCTATATCGGACATCTATTGATTGCAAATACTCAATGTGTTAAGCTATCGCTTATTTCTTACTCTACATTTAAACGTGATCACTTTGTGGACAAAAGCGTAATGGCTTAGAAATTTAGTTGGATCTGAACGTGGTGGTGACTGACATGTTGATGAATTCGAATGGTATCTATCGGTTCGATAACAACCGTAACAACAACATGTTTCTACAATATAACAATAGGATAGTAACAAGATTTAGTGGATGTTAATGCTGGTGTATATTTGTGTGGGTTGTCATACGTTATTTAAAGCCATGCTTCTAACATATTCAAACTAACTGCTATGCTCCAATTCGTCGCATTACCAACATTCTATTCCTATGCGATATCCAAATATATCCATTCCAATACAGCCATTTTCCTCTCCGCTTCTTCGTTGTCCTTCCCCAATGGTATCACGACCTGCAGAATCAATCTTCGTGCATGATTTCCAGTAGCAAGCGTTTTAGGCTATCTAAGCCAGTCAAAAAACCACCGTCTGGGCCGTGATGCACGGCCGTTGGCGGACATAAATTCTTACTTAAGTTATCCGACTTTGTTACAAACGACGTGTGCGCAAAATCGATCATTCGTACATCAACTTGTACCGGCGTTGGCGACCGAGAACGTGATCGACACGAGGCTCGATCGGTTTGCAGTTGACTGCATCCGGGAGTTGCTGCTTGATCCTTGACGCGCAATCGCTTCGGTACGCTTTTGTGCGACACAGTCGGCGTCAGCTCTTCATCGTCTTCGTCCTCCAACTCTAAATCCTCGAAATGCAATGTATTCTTCAACGATCCTGGCGGCGACGTAATGTCAAAGTCGGAAGTATCATCTGATGTGAGACCGTTGAATTGTCCGCTCAGCGAATACTCGTCACTACTACTATTCGAGTAAACCATCCAACTGTCTACCGGGCTAGCGGACAGCCCATCAGGTTGATGAATAGGTGGCGAATCGAGGAACATTGTTTCCTCAGAAATGGGGAAGAACGAAGAATTGGCACCTCGCGCAGCCGCCTCACCAAATCCGCGATGATGCGAGTCCTGCGAGACTTCTTCATGGCTGAGATCAAGCGAGGAGTTACTCGTGTCTGCATCATAGTAACACGGGACATCTCGCGAGTTATCCGACTCCTGCGTGCAGTCGTTCACCAAATACTGCAGCGGGGAGCTCGAACAGCACGGTTGCTTTTTTAGAGACAATAGGGGCACACCACCATTTCCTTCGTAAACTATCAGCAGGGAGCTGCAACGTAATTGTAAAATTACATAAACGGCGCATTACGAGAATGATGGATAAACTTACCATGAGTAAAACCTATAACTACTTTGCTTCTCAATTACGCGCCGCAGCTGTTCGAGTTTGTTAATAACTTTCTTAATCACGTAACACCGCAGCCCGTAACCGTTGTCAAAGAAACGAACCAATGCGTTCTTAAAGCCATCTTCATTCAACTCCCGCCCCCAGTACTTGTCTTTTTTGAAGTAATAATCCGCATCGGCTTGGTACACTTGCATGCCACACAATCGCACCCCCAACGAGGCGGAAGTGCTAGCCGCGCACTTAGCCATCTGCTTGCTTCTCTTCTCAGCTGAGGCGTCATCCCCGTGTTGGCGGGTTCCCATCTTAAGGTCCAGTATACACGGATGCATATAACTTGCTGTAATGTTCTCCAGCATGAGGAAGTACTGTTTGTTCGTGTTGTCACTTTGCGAGATCGATTTGA
The DNA here is from genome assembly GCA_030264675.1 of Anaulacaspis nigra. Lineage (NCBI taxonomy): Eukaryota > Metazoa > Arthropoda > Insecta > Coleoptera > Staphylinidae > Anaulacaspis > Anaulacaspis nigra. The sequence goes on along the minus strand of JARJDV010001450.1, from coordinate 13,140 downwards.
GGACCTCTTTCGGATTACCGGAATGATGAACACGCATTCTGAAAACGATGCAAAACTGTTAGCACAAAGAGTTTTCGAGCCGGAATGTTCATACATACTTCAAAACTTCTTCACGCTTGCGTTTGTAACCACTTTTCGAGCGGCTACTCGAATTTGTGTCATCGCGAAAACTTGGCGAATAGCGCTTTTCCATTTTCCCACTACATAATGTCGCTTGCATAACGCCTGAAACAATTCGAAAACATTAATATTTTCGTGCCCATCGAATCATCGCACTTAATAATTTATTGACTTTAATCTTAGCTTCTGAATGTTCGTTTCAAAGAAATCTCTAACGGAAATTGGAATCAAATAAATTCTCTCGATAATTTCCACTTGGTATTTGCAAATTATCGATTACATCTGTTTGAAAAGGTAACAAAATTTCATTTATTAACTAATTGTCTCATCACGCATTCGTGTTAGTTTGTGTCGTGTTGTGTGTGAACTGTGGATGTGTAATGGATGTACTAATGATTTTAGTTTTGGAAGAAAATGTTGAAGAGATGTGTATGTCATGTAAAATTAGCTTGCTGTTGAATAGCGAAATATGATGAAATAAAAAATTAAAAATGTAGAGAAAACGTAAAAAACGAGTAGGTAATAAAAATTTGTTTAGTTCAGTACCTAGGCTAGCCACTTAAACGTTATATTATTCTTATAATAATTATAAGTAAAGAGAAAGTCCAACCCTTCTTTGCATGATACTCGGTCAGGTTTGTTCTTGCTTGCTTGCTTGCTTCGTTCTCTCGCTCGCTCGCTCGCTCTTACTCTCTCTTGCTCGCAATGATCATCCCTCTCTCCTTAATCGCGCGTCGGCCGTGAATGCGTCGTGTAAGCTCGCACATTTTCGTTTCGTTTCGTTTTTCGTCGGACGAAATTTGAAAAGAGATTATATAGGTTTGATGTCTTGAGAGGTATACAAACCCGGAGAGCGTGTGCGGCGTGTGTGCGCCGATTTGCCTCCCTAGCGCTGCCCCCTCAGCGTGTTTGAGCACGAGAGCACAACATTGCATTGCAAGGGCGGCCCTCCTCGTTCGTATCTATCGGCGGCGCGGCGGGCACCGGGACGAGTTGGCCGGCCGTGTGTGTGGTGGCTGATTGTGTGAGCTGGCCACAGCAGCCGCAAAACTGAACTGCACATAAGAAGAAAAACTCTTCTCGTTCGACTTTTATATAGATAATAAGAATAATCAATAGCAATCATACAATCATTCAATGGAAAATGATGCGATTACACGCTTCAGAGAGCTCTTTTTCATATTTCCTCACAATTTGCTTGCTTCTTCTTTCATTTACGTGATTCATATAGATCAATCATCAAATAAAAACGATTAAAGAGTATACTTACCTCCGGTTACTCTTACTTATTTTTGTTTGGCAAAAGAAAATTGTTATAGTAACCAATAACAGACAGAAAAATTATACATATAATAATTACATGTACAGTAATAGTTGATATATACACAGATTTGCTTGACATATATCATATAAATATATATTCTCGGTTAGTTCAAAAGTAGTATATTTTTCTAATGATTTATAAAATAAAAACAAAATGCAAAACATAACTAAAAAACATATGAAAGAGCAATGATTGTGTTTCTGTGTTTGTTGAGGGCAGATTAATTTTTCATCAATTTTTATTTCACCAAAACATGACATTGTTTCCAGTAGAAATTGTTTAAGTCTAATAATTGCCATATCGTCATCGAGCAGGTTAAATGCGTTTATTTGTTTACTCATAAACAACATTATTATCAGTTAGTTTTAAAAAATAATAAATTGCTCATCATCAATCAGTCTTATTACTTATCACATATGAAGCTCTTGATATTTGTATGAGAAATAAAGATGTTAGCAAAATGGGACATTTTTTTGTATAAAACATGTTCATAAATAGAGGATGATTAATACACAAAATATTATTATTAATCAACAATTGCTTTTGCACATAAACTAAACAATAACAAAACATATCACAGCATTTTAATCATATCATGATTTTCTTTGCTTTCTGCGCATTCATTCCACTAGAGAAAACGTTCGCTTATCTTTGCGAAAACAAAGAAAACTCAACCGCTCAGTCCGAGAGAGAGTTAATTTTCATTCTGACTCTGAGAGATCCCAGTTGTCTGTGGTTAAACAATATCATTAGAATATCACAACAAACATGTAGATAACAACGACACATGTAGGCTTATCATTTTTTTTGCAATAAAGAAAATAGTGAAATAAACATCAAAAACAACAAAATAATAGACATATCGTTGTATGGCAGTTATCATGACACCAATGACCAATGACTGTGACAGATGCATGACTACTGATGACATGTGTCAAGTCTTGTCAATCGTGTGTGATTGCATCTCGCGATACAGAGAGCAATAATAATAGCAACAATAATAATATAGAGAGGAGAGAAAAATTCGTCGCGACGGTTATCAATTCAGAGAAGACAAAATAAGTGGATAGCATGTAAATAGTAATGGTTCGTTCGCTTACCTTTGTATTTCGGTACAAACATTTTGATGTCCTGATCCTGAATGTTCTGGTAGAAGTCGAGCTCGCGGTAGTTGAGTGGCTTGCAAATGGTATTTGGATTCAAGACCATCAGGCGCGTGTGACCGCCGACCTAAAGTGAAACAGTAAATTATCAATTACTATGTTGTGCAATGACAAGCATGGGAAAACATTTTCCAAACTTGGCTGGCTGCGGACGGCGATGAAGTGAAGAAATTCGGCGCACGAAATTTATGAAGACATTTTGGCAGTTGGTGTTTAAATATTTAGCGAAATATTAAAACAACCTGTTATACAAGCGAGGTAGAATTTGAATCACACGAGAGCGCGTGCCTCCGCGGGAAAAGAAAAATATTGGCCAACGTCCACGAAAAACACCCGAAGCTTTGAAGTAAAATATATCGTCGTCTAGAACCAGACGCTGTAATTCAGCAAATTTTTTCTCATGTGTCATAGATTCTCGTAAAATTCAATGAATTTCTCTCAAAAATTTTGTGAATCAATCCAATGATTAAACAGTTTTTTGTCGCGTGTTTTGCACACTCTTTGGCTGGCGGCTCAATTGTTTCGGACAGTAAACAATAAAACATGTAATACGACAGGTGGCAAGCTAAATCATGCGTTGAATGCTTTATTTCAGGTTGTTTGAAGTTGGAGGCGCGACATCCCGTTCCACGTGTGTCGCCACGTGTGGAGACGATTAAAGTATCGTGCGCAAGCGCGCGGATTAAAGTCGTGTGCGCTGTCAACTTTTCAAGTTCGCACACACGCTGAGCCGAAAGAGAAACCGAAACTAAAATAATGAAATCCCACTTACTTGATTGCTGAGTGGATGAAGGTCGACCTCATTGAAGTCGCTCTGGCTGCCATTTTTCTGCGTCTGCTGTTGCTGCTGCTGCGTGGCGGCATGATGATGGTGGTGGTGGTGGTGGCTGTGATGGGTGTTGTGGCTGAGAGGATGATGGTGCGCATTGCCGACGAGCAATTGCTGCGAGTGGTGCGCCGAAAGAGTCGTCGTCGTCACCGTCGTGGCGTTAAGTCGGTTGATGCTGGTGCGCAATTCAGATTCTCCCATACCCCAATCCGCCAGCAGGTAAACCATCCCCCTTTGCTTAATTTCAATTAGTTGCGAAGCAAATGAATACACCCAATACGTTTATTTCGGTTAAAAACAAAGCGGATTCGCACTTTTTGTTTCTGCCTACTCCTATTGGGGAAGTGTTTGCTGATCGCCGAATAAAATGTAATCTGCAAGAAAAATCATTAATTAGTCAAGGACATCAAACCACAAATCGTATTTTAACAGTTTATGAATAACAATATGTCCGTCTTTCAAAAATCTTCTTCCGTTTCTTTGCCGCGATATTTGGTCCTTCAATTATTATCAGCATAAATTTGCGCAGGTACTTCTGGCACATTGCTTTCAGTATGTTCGAAAAGGCGCCAAATTCACAAAGCGCAATCAATGGTTCCAATTTTATTCCAGAACGTTTAATGCTTAATTTATTCAATTCACCTACAATCACTGCAAAATAGATTAATTTATTGAATATGTTAGATTGAAATGCGATTTTGACAATTTCATCCCGTTTTATTTCGTGTGATATAATTAACTTTCAATTTTGACTTTCAACAAAAACGTCTCTAAAATTCCCTAGTTGCAAATATCACTTAAAAGTTTTTAAAGTGTGATAAATTATAAAAATTGTATCTTGAATAACGTCTGGAACGTAGTAACACGATTTCCTAATTCGCCTGCTGCGCAATCAGTGATTTTATGCTTCAAACGATCAAAGTCCTATCGAACATGATTAACATTAATTAATGCACAAGTAAATCAGCCGACTTGTTTCGTTTGACGAAGCATGCTATACACACACAGCAATGTTCAAAATTCAATGTCGTGAAAAAAGCGCGATTATTACATAAACAAACACGGCGCACGGGCAGACCGGAGACGAATCTTGCATACTGATTGCTATTAAATTATGCAATAATCTATACGTACATAATAATTTAATAAGAAAGGTCATCACAGACTTGGTGCACATTCACAGGAAACAAGCGAATTAACAGTTAAGATCGCACGAACGACGCGACGTGCAAACATGGAGAAAGTGTTAATCGTGTCAACTTGCAGAGTACAATGAGGTCAGGCAGTGTTAAATTTTATTATCGCCAATTGTTACAGTATAATGAGTAAACACAAACTTTAATGGCACTTGAAAATATGTGAATTAAGTAAGAAAAACGACCAGCTGCTAACAACCGATAAATTGTTGCTTATAATTGTTCAAACAAGTACTTTGAATGCTTATACAAAGATCATATAAATCAATTGTTTATTAAACGTTTACTTATTTCTTTTCGTTATGTACGATTACACCACTTGAGACTGTAGTTATCGATTTATTATTAAACGTTATTTAGTTAATGCCAGCTGCATTAACTAACCGTGAAATTACTTTCATGTTTTCTTGGTGATAAAAGATTCTTGCAAATCGACGCGCGATGATTACGTATAAGAAATACTTTTTCAACTGCTCAACAAATAAGTTCAAAGCATGATTATGTTCTTGATAATTCCGTGCGAATAACAAATAGGAAAAGAAATCAAGGAAGCAAAGTTTAAATCTTCGGTTTGGCAATCCTCGACGAGGAAGTCATTAAAGCGCGCAGCGGCCATTTGCAATTAACTTCTTATATCCTTCATCAAATGCATCTAATAAATGCTTTTTCTATCGAGTCTTTGACGTTTCCGTTTGTTGCTTTCGCGCCTGTCAGAAGCAACAAAAAAGATTTCCCCATGCAATAACAACAATATTTCATAATTTAAATATAACTGACCCACATTGCATTGGCGATTGCAACACACCGAATGATATGTAGGGTATTTTTAAAAGCCTTTCAGCAATTGTTTACTCCAATTGCTTATTGTTGATGCAAATGCAAACTAAGGTTATATCTATCACCTACTCGCCCATCAATTATACAATTCCGAACCCGTATAGCTTTTAAGCGCTCAATGCCTGCGCGAAAACGGTTGAAGGCATCCGCCTGCATATGTCGGTTTCTATTTGTGTTCTTTTGCCCCGCACGAACAGAAATTCTAATTTCAAACCAGGAGTCCGTCCAGAGTACTCACAGAGTATTCGCACGCACAGCACACGTAAACTACCGATATTGAAGTGAATGCACACGAATTGGTAACCTCTAAAAGCAATTTGGTTGACGTGAATATGTTTTGAATGCTTCCATGGCTGCCGAACAACAACGATACGAAATGATCTCTTAAGTGTGCTTTTAAATTTGGTACGTATCCCAATGTGAGGAATATTCATAGAACAGTGTGCGTATTCGTAATTTGTTTGACTTTTAGACGGGAGAATGTAAAGCTCATAAAACTACTTAGTAAAATGCGGTTGCATTTTAAATTACTTCCATTGTGACCTTTTACTTTAGAACATTATTCCGAGCACAATGTAAATGCTATCCGCTTTGGGGGCAAACGAGTGGGTGTCACATTTTCCTAAAAGTTACTTTCAATGCCAACTCAGCCGCCCCCATCCACCCCAGGTTTCCTGCGTGCTTCTAAGTGGCAATGTACAGTGGAATCAAGACATAAATTCTCGTAAAGTTTAAAAGTCCGATCGTTTTGGGAACTTGACAATCGATTAGGGTAAATTATAGTTATTGAATCTTCTTCTGGGTTTCGAATTGTTTTTGAGATAAAGGACTAGGAAAATGATTAAGGATTTGGTGTCGCACTGTAGTGTTTTCTCTCCTGCGCCAAGGACGCAACCTAGTCCTACTGCCACAGCGACCGGAAGCTTCCTACAGGCACACGCCCACGTTCATTGTCCTCGACCCCGCATAACAAAGCGGGCGCGCGTGGCCTTCTCCCTTCAAAAGTTATGGAGCAGTTACCCGCCACACGCCATGTGCATCCACCCAAACTGGCGCGCAGGACAACAAAATAAAAATTTTATACACACAACTTCCGCCACTCATATAAGCGGAAACTGCGCGTGTCAGCGTGTTATCTGCCGCATTTTTATTATATCAAGGGTTTTACATCACATAACACACGAGCATATTAGCAATAGCATTATTGCGGCTAACCTATTCGCATGATATTTAGGATGAGGTCAAACGCGATTTCCGCAATGCTTGCAAATGTTGCACAATGGCGCGCTCAAGCCATTATTTTACGTGGCAAATATAGGTTGACTGGTTAGGACACTCAAAGCAGATGCGTTGACCGACATTGCCAGACCACGTTCCTCGTTAGAGCGGATTATAGCCGTTGTGCATACCCAAGAGAGTCGCAAATGGTTGCATGCGAGCGACTTGCAATGCTCTCCCGTTTTTGATGGCGAACCAGGAGCAGGAATGACTCATACAATCGATAACTTGATTAAAATGCGCAAACCATCCAGGATGTGCGCATTACTATTCGAGCCACATTCGCTGTAATTTGCAAACCACATTAACGCAGTAATAATTAAAATCTGCACGAGATGAAAATTTGCATTTTGCATTCAACTTATTATATACTCAGTCTTGGATTTGTTTTTCATTAACTCAAAGTATACAGCGAAACGTACGATTGCAACGAAGTAGATGTGTAAGAAGACAAACGACTGTGAATTATTAAAGTAATGCTGACACAAACTTTTATGACAACATTCAATCTTCTTGAGACGCGCGTCGAAACTTTCCTCAAGGTTGCTTTTCGTGCTTCATTTCCATAGCAACTTTATAATTAAATTGGGCGCACGATAAGTAAGTTTAATTGGCTATAAAACTCCATGGTAATATTTGCGAAGCTATAAAAAATATAACTTCCACTAGGGAAAAAACAAATGTTTTCAGCATGTTACAGGATAAGCCTTGTCTTCATTCATTAACATTTCTACTAGGTAAATCTTCAAGTTGCGAGTAAAGTTTGCTAGAAATAGAAAGGAATTCCGCGAATTACCTTCAGCAAATTAATTAAATTTAGTTAGAGTTGGCAAGGTCTTTGATACTGTAATCAATATAACAACGAACCTCTGCATATCAGGCTATCTTGTGGGCGTTGTTTGTGCCGTTCATGAATGACGATTGTGATAGCGACAGGTAATTTTAGCACTGGTAAGAAAATATTTCTAGGGAAAATCGCTAACAACACCCACGTAGTGCGTGATATTGAATGAATCCCCGTAGCGAGATTCAATATGAAAAATCTTGTGCGAGGAGCGGATTTAATTTGAATGTTATAAATATAAATCTTGGTTAAAAATATTCACTATTCTAGAAATATTAAAATCCAGTTTGATGACACTGAGAAATTGGAAATTCCTATGTGATTTAATACTGCTTGAGATCAACAAATTTACCATCAACAAATTAGTAGGAAAATCGATCGCGATTTGATTTATTGACACGCGTTTGGCAATGTACCGAATGCACTCTCCTTTTCTGTATATTTATACGCAGCAACAATCAACATTGCCAATGTATTTTTTCCGTGAACGATTTTTCGCGACAAATTTAACGACCGTCCAGTCAATTACCACTCGATACACGCGAATGCCAGACAGAAATTTGCGAGGAAAATGCACGAAATAATATTATTCGAGTGAAAATCAAAGCGGCCGCAGCGAATTCCCATCTGCGATTTGCAATTTATTTGCAACTCTTGCATGTTACCTGCGCGACAGGGCAACGTGCCATCTGCCTTTTATTGAGCACTCATTTATATCACTTATGCACTACACCACTCCGCATGACGCAAATTATTATTTCTGGTACATTAGAACATTAAGTTGGACAAAAAAAGTAATCGCTTCGCGCTTGTTTATGCGGTTATTCAAGCATGTTATTTGCATGTATGATGCAAAAGTCATAAAACTGCAATGACACGTACGTTTGTAATTTTAGTTATTACAGCACGAGTTTTTTGTTGCAATGATAATTAGTGAAAAACATTTTTAATGCATGGAAAACCGTGTTTGAAAGCAAGATTTATGGGCGTAGGGGCGTTATTATCAACAGCAAAACAAAACAATAAATTACACTTATTCATAACGAAGAACAAACAACTAAGTTTATTGTGTTAAATGTATGATTCCGGATTTACGTCATCGGCAGCAAATTGCTCGATATAATTGTAGTTTACGCTGTAGTTATAATGTTATATTTATGATAATTCAGGACTAATTGTGTATAAATTTTATTGCGTCAAAGATTATAAGTAAACCATTATTTTACATTTATAATTAGCAGGTTAATATCGAATTTTACTACATTTGAATATTTGAATATTAATTAAAATTTTCCTTTTTTGGAATTTAGGAAGGCAGATAGATAAAAAGCATAATTTATAAGCAATAAGTGAAAGCACAACGCAAAAAATTGTTTGCTATAACACAGCCTATTCGCGTTGCTTTTGCGAACAATGCGAGTCGCAAAAAATGGTAAATCTGGGTCATGAGAAATATTCCAATACGTATATGAAATTCACATAATGAAATTTCATCACGTAATGTTGCAAATCCTCGCAATATGATGGATTTTATAAAACTTTTCCAGAAGTACCCTTGAAGGATCAAAAAAAAAGTTGCTGATTACCGTTCAATGCTAAAACTGTTGTGTAATTCACATGCAAAATGACTGTAAATCACGCATTCCTCGTACATATTTATTTTACTCCTGCTGTTTCCGATGATAAGATTAATTTACAGGTAATAATCGATGATTTTATCTTTCGTATTTGTACAATGATATAATTGCTCATTTGGAAATACATAAATCAGTAATTAGTCATTAATCTGCAGATGTGTTTTATTACAGGAATTAACTACATATTAATTCATATTTGAGAACCTGTTTCGTTATGATGGAATTATCCTGAATGAAAACCAATTGAAATTCAAATGAATTACTCAGAAAAATCCCATTACTAAAACTGAAAAACAGTCAAAACAATTCTGTTTTTACCGGTGACAACGCTAAATATTCTTTCACTCTGTGCTTAACACGAGTCCATCAGCCATTCAAACAAATCGGTGATAATAGCTGAACAACACATTATCCTCCAACTGCGTGAATGTAATTTGCCTTGATAAAGAAACATGAAAATTGTATCCATTATGTATTGTAATTTATAACGCAAATAGAGCTTGCACACTTTCAGTCTGTGCAAATTATAAAAAGATAAAGCCGTCGGCACGTGTTACTCGTGCTGAATTAGAAATATGGTGAATCCGGTAAAATTGCACATGTGTATGAAACGCGATTATTATTATTGCTACAGAACACGCTGAAAAATAAATAAATATGCAACCTATGCTAGGGGCACGCTTATGACGTTTGCTACTTGCAAATATTTAATGTCGGCGCCAAAATATGGCAAATCTGATGAAATATTTGCACCAGCCTCATAGTTTGTTAGTCATATATCAGCCAATGTTCAGATGTAATTGTTATTCTAATTGAATTCATAAAATGTTCATTCTGATAATGCTCGGCGAGTTCAGTTCAAACTAGATACAAGCAGCACTAAAAACTTATGTCCGCTGATAACGCGTGAGATTGAAATTATAAACACAATATTCAAAGCAGAAGCCTTGAACGATGCGAATAAGTGAAATCGCATCTAAACAGAATCAGCTGATCGAATGACTCAATGCATTTTGTTTTCAACCACTATCAATCATGCTTAATGACAATTCAATTGTGATAAATCCGAAACGATCGCTTGGTTACAAAAATGCTTTGTTCCTGCTGTTATTTTAGTCCTGATTCAATTAAACTTTACAAGTTACAAGGAGAAGAGTCATTTTCTTTCATTGTGCTTTATTTAGCACCGACTTCCATTGAAATCCTCCGTTTTCCTGGTTGAATATTCTTTCTGCATATGAAGTTCAATGGAACTTCTTTGTCGCTTTGTTAGTTAAAAATATAACATAACAAAACGCAACATTGTAAATAGCTAATTACTGTTTTATTGCACTATTTGTTTACTAATAATGGTAATTAAATTACGCCTTATGTTATTTGCTGTGCACTTGTGTTACTGTGTTCGCAAATAACCTAGCAACAAAAACAACAAGTAAACAAATTTGTATGCACAGAACTAAGCACAGTAGCGCATTAGCAAATATCGCGCCATTTTTTACGTCTGGTAATATCACCTCATAATATTTATCATCTCTCAATTTGTTCTACACGCATAAACAGCTATTAATTAAAATTACAGCGAAACACTTCAACTTTTGTATTTCATATCTAAGCCATTGTGTGGTGCCCGCTATTGTTTTACTTGGAATTATTAATAACTCAATGAAGTTGGTAAATGTTTTGATTCGACGCTTAGTTAAACGTTAAGGCTATTTGCACAGCGAGCTGAGTTGGATAATGTAAATTAATGAGGTAGGCGCACACTTTGATAATGATAACACACTTTAACAAAATATGTTGTTTTTGGCCGAATATTATTTATCTCGGTCGTTTCAACTCGGCATTTCTACGTAAACGTTCGATCAATATTTACGTGCACTTCTTAATCTTGAAATGCACATCAAGAAAGTGCATATTTTTAACAAGAAGCCATTGAACGCAGGCGTCTTGCTTTAAAATAGATTCGTGCATTGTGCGCATGATGCCAGTATTGATACTCTTCTAAATATATCTCTAAATATCATTGCATTTCCAATGGAAATTGCCGTTATTATAGCAATTTTGCATGCATTCCTTGCGCTTTACGAACAAGTAATCACGTCATGAAATTCAGCGTTTGATTAACGCTCATAAAAGTTGTTGATTAAATTAGCCAATTTTTATGACGAACGATGATCAACGCGTCAGATCATCGAGTTCATGATCAAGCAACATGATCACCTCTAATGAGCACTACAAATGCCCCAACTGAGTTTAAATTTAAATTTCCAGGAAATAGCGCTTCACCCAACTTTGTAGAGTTGAAGTGTCAGTGTGCTAATTCACAATAATAAACAATAATTCGAATTCCAAGCACTGTTACACAACTCTCGTCCAAGTTGGAGTGCGTATTTAAAGCAGTAATTATCATATTGTTCGTAGTTAGCAGTTTATCGCACACTATTTATGTACAATCACGTCTTTTTTCAGTCTAGCGCAGTAAGTGTGTAAACTGCGTCATCCTCAAACAACAAAAGCCGTTGACACAACAAAACTACCACGTCGCCAATGACAACGAAACGCATTTCGTTGCGTTCATTGTAAACAGACGTGCGCAATCACTCCGTGCGCGATAATCATGGTGATGATGAAAACCTCATGCGTTTCGCGATGTGACGAATGCATCAACAGTCAATCCGAATGATGGCGTCGTCGTTGTTTTACGATTGGTTGCGCTACGCAAAAACTGCGTTACAATTGGCTGAATCAACGTACGAGATTCAAAGATTGCGCGAAAATATACATAGTACGTACGCAAGGATGAATGAACAATATGTATTCTCCGCTATTTATAAATAATTTAATTTACTGATAAAAATAGCATTGAACGACTTCAGAATTGTCAGATTCACACGCAGAAAATACACACACGTGGCGTTTGTTGAACTTTCCGCTGCGCAAACAATATGTGTTTTGTTGTGCGTATTTTTTTCGGGGTTATAACGAAAGGCTTGACAAATGTAGGTAAATAATTATGGATTGAGTCAATGACTGATTCTGTACGAGCAGAAGTGCTTATTGTTTCATCGCTATAAGCATATTTCACTTCTTGTACTGATAACGAGCTTGAAGAGCGCTTTGGCGCGCGCACGTTCAAGGACAACGCACTCGAGTCCTGCGCGCAAATTGCCTCAATTTAAGGGGTAGTGAGAGCTTCGTGTTTCGCGATTGAATTTAATGATGGGGAATCGCTTTTTTCAATTCACCTAATGCATCATCCAATGAAGAGGAGGGTATTTTATTTTACGACTAATTTCGTTAGGCCCGTCACGTTTGTAATTCAATTAAAATGCCCTACATTGCAGCAGAGGAGCGTCATCATTCTGTGCTCTTATTGCGCGTTTACTTTTCGTGGAAATTGTAGAAATTCCGCTGCGTCCATGCATCGCGTAGGTGGCAAAGCCCGCCGCTCTGTAAAAATCAATAATTCACGAATTGTTTGCACTCTCGCATGAAAAACGGATTGCTGACATTGTTTTGTCATCATAATATACTTTTCCATGAACAGTTTAATTAAATCGGATTCGTCACCTTTTCGAGGAATTTAAAGAGAGCATGACTAATCACTATATCAATATACGGAAAAAAGTTCAAAACAAAATTAAAACATCAAAAAAGTGTATTTCTCGGCTGGTAACTGTTAAAACTGGTACGAACCAGAACAAGGTGAATCCCTAGCTATATTTATATATGATAATTGTTGCAGTTACCACTTAATAGCTGTGTTAATTAAACAATTGTTACGTTACACGTTGATCATTTGGTTTCATCAACGTACGAATATAACCTTTACAGTTGTATTTAAATGCGATCAATGTTTTACGATAACCGACAACCGTGGGCCGATTATGGCAACTTTAAATGCATTATTTG